>JANHGL010010296.1:0-25635 GCA_024611195.1 Ceyx melanurus
AACCCATTACCCCTCGTCCTTTCACTACAGGCCCTTGGAAACAGCCCCTCTCCAGCCTTTCTGTAGGCCCCCTTCAGGTACTAGAAGGTGTCTATAAGATCTCCCCAGTCTTCTCTTGTCCAGGCTGAACAACCCCAGATCCTTCAGCCTGTCCCCATAGGAGAGGTGTTTGAGCCCCCTGACCATCTTTGTGGTCTCCTCTGGCCCCGCTCCATCAGCTCCATGTCTTTCCTGTGCTGAGGGCTCCAGAACTGGATTAAATACTCCCTGTGAGGTCTGACCAGAGCAGAGCAGAGCACAGCAGAGCAGAGCAGAGCAGAAGGGCAGAATCACTTCTCTCGATCTGCTTGCCACACTTCTCTTGATGCAGCCAAGGATGCCACTGGCCTTCTTGGCTGGTAGTAGCCCTCCACTGGACACATTCAAGTATGGCCTTGTTTTGCTGGGGAGCCCCAAACCAGGCACAGTACTGTATGTGTGGTCTCTCAAACACTGAATAGAGGGCAATACTCATCTACCTCACCCTACTGGCTATAGTCTTACAACCCAGTATGTAATTAGCTGCCTCTGCTTCTAGGGCAAACTGTTGACTGATGTTCAGTTTATCATCAGGCAGTGTCCCCAGGTCTTTTTTCTGCAAAGCTACTTTCTACCCAGCCTGTATTTAATGCATGGGTTAACTCTATGCCAGGTGCAGGACTTTGTCTTTCAACCTTCCCTTCATTATTTCTTCCTTGTTTTGGGTTCTTACCTATTTTCTGATCTGCATCCAGATTGTGAGCCATGGGTAAATATGCTAGGAACCTAGAATTTCCATGAGAGAGACTGAAGTGTGACTCTCATCCTTTCTCAGCTTTGTAATCAAGGAATTCTTAGTCACAACATGACTATTCTATATAGAAAACACAGAATAACAACAACTTTCAAACTCTTCAGCTACCAGCACACTGTCCTATACATTACTTTTTCCAATCTTACTTTTACTTTCCAAAAAGTGTCAGGCTTTATTTCACGATCTTGAAATGCTGTTCAGAGAGAAAGAAAAAAAAAAGAAAACTATCTATTATCAATCTTCTTGGCACTGTGTCTTAACCATCCTTATTTCTTTATTTTCCCTTTATCTCCCAAGATGATGACTAGTAATTTAGCCTATTGTCAGGAAGTAGAAATGAATTGGGTCCCTTATCTTAAAATGTAATTCTAGATTGCTACTAATGCTGAAATTTGCTCCTGCTTTTTGTTTCAAAATCAAACAGCTATATTACCTTGAGATCATTGCTAATGGGGGTGGGAGGTATCCTGCTTTTGAACATCTGATATTTACAGAACAGTCTCATGTCAGTGCTAAAACACAGGAGGAGCGAGTCATCTGTATACTGTACATGAAAAACTAAAATGATTGCTTCAGTGCTCAGAAACCCTTTGTCCAGCTCCCCTATTCTAACAACACACCAAGAGCAGCACTGCTGTACATCGCTGGGGTAAGGAGGGAACATTAATTGTCACCCTACCGGGCATGCCATATGTAGAGCATTAACTTAAACTGGGGCAAAGAAGATTTACATAATAGGTTTAGACACTAATCATATAGTCTTTGGACTTCTACAGTAGGGAAAAAAAAAAAAGGTGCCCTATTTATCAGGATAATTACTCAGGGGATCCCACAACACAAGAGAAAACCTATATAAAATCAGTATAACATGACTTTTTCCACCGTTCCCAATATATATTTCACAGTCTAGAAAGTACCATTATGGAAAATTCTTATGTCTTTCACACTGTCAACCAAACACTCTGTAGCAAACACCCTAGGAACATGTGGACTAATTTGAAGCAGTTCAAAGAAGGTAACTGGAAAGAAGGAATGTACTGTCTACAGGCTTAACTTTGCTGGTTTAAGATTACTTGTTTAGGGAGAAGTACTGTCAGTGAGGAATGCAGCAGTGCTAGTATAACCCAAATTTCATGAACCAAGTTGAAAACAGTGTAAAATCCCCAGTATGTACTCATTAAAATTATTCTAAGGACAATGTTGTAATCACAGAGACTTAAAGATTTTCTATATTTCTCTTGAAATTGATTTGTGGGTTATGCCAAACGAGGAAACTGCAGCAGTGGCTAAAGAAAAAAGCCTGCAGTATGGTACCTGCACCCAGCCTCACCAAGCCACCTGTCCTGATCTGCAGTAACTCTTCAGTTAAAGGTCTCACTTGAAAAGGGGTCCTCAGTTAATGCCAGATAGCACAGTAGACTATGATTGAGAAAAAAAAAAACATCAGAAGAAGAATATCTAACACTTTCACTTGAAGCCTCACTTAGATTTGAACACTGCTGTACTGATCCCTTTCCAAAGATAGTTGTAGTTAAAAAGGCAAGAGCCAAAATTTAACAGGATCCTGTTACTAAGCACTGTCAACTTCCATAACACTTGGCAAACCACTGAAAAAGGTGATGCCTGTCCAAACAAACTTAAAATATGCAATAAATGAGAGAATATTAATTAGGTGTTCAGTACAGGCAGTGAAATTGACAGATTTTAATTTATTATATGTAACATAATTATTGTATTTCATGCCCAGTGACAGGGTTGCAGAGGATTTGTGTTTTAAGGTGGAATTCAGCCAAGAAAAACAGGTTACTGTTTGCAAATATGTGTAAGGTAAGCACAGCTTTCTGATTTGTTAGAAGAGCAACTCCAAGCATAACGGTCAGCACGAAAAAATAAGATAATAAGCAAGAAGAACCTACAATAAAGCTGCAATGCAGGGAAGGAGAGAAGAAGGGATACTAAAGGTACAGGCAAGAACTGTTGCCAGCATCCTGACACACTGCTGTCAAATTTCTTGATGCCTGTTGGGTAGCTCTAAGCATGGAGGATAATTAGCTCAATAATCAAGGCACTTCAGCACACAAACAGTTGTTCTTTTACCTCAGTGGGACTATTCACACACAAGCATAAAATAAATTATGTATGAATGGAGTGGAAACCAATCAGAAGACATCACAAGTGATTCTTCAATCAAGAAAACACATCCCTATCCTGGCAATCCATTCAAAGACAGAAGTATGAGGCTGTTCAAAAGTCATGCAGGAGTTGTCTCCAGTGTAAAGCCAGATGGTTGTTCTTTATTCAGGTAAAGACCTTTCTTCCCTTATCTAAATCACTATTGCTTTCAGATTAGATTAGTGCAAGTTCCACTTTACAGAATCATAACTTAAATCTGCATGATCCAATGTCTATAGCTATACATATAGATCACAGCCATAAGACTCCTATGCCCCAGTTATGAGCTGTTGGTGGGAAAGCTGTGACTGAAACACACAACAAGTGGATTATGACAGACATGACACCATTTAATTCCCATCAGTTCTTACACCCTGTTAGTGTGGTGGCAGGTCTTACCTAAATACAGTCATTCAGACTTCAAGTCCCAAAGCCTCTATCTGAGGGAAAGGTGGGAGGATGGATGGTAGTTTGCTACGGGACAAGTCTAGCCTATGAGCTGCCACTAGGTTCAAGATGTTTTAAATCACATAAAACTGATTCACAGATGAGACAGGGATTTTCCCACGGAGAATATTTAGTATATTTCTTCCACCTGCATGCTGATGTTGGAAAGCAAAGGATCTAGATAACCAAACCTCTGCCTATTCAAGACAGGCTGCATGTGCAGGATGTTCACCCTAAGGGGATCTTGTTTTACATCCTTTGGGATTTTCTTTCCTGTCTTCCCAGATCTCACTGGCCAGCATTTGCTGGAAAAGCTCAATTACCTTCTAAAATTCTTGGTGTACAACCCACAGAGCAGACACTTTTTGAGCTAAGCTGTACAATGATCACACTTAAAGAAGGTTAAATTGGTCCCTTAAATCCAGTACCTAGACAAACTTGAATTGGAGGAGTCTACTGAATGGATTTGGGTGGCCTGTACTTACGTTTCATGGAATTAAATAAAAAAAGGGGGGGGGGGGGGAAGGCATTTAACCCCAAATGGATATTTCTAAAATATTCTGTATTGACATTTTACTTAGAAATTCATAATGTTTCTTATGCAAACTATCCAGTTGATGAACTGCTAATTATGAGAATGCACAGAAGCCAAGTTCTTCAAAGTACAGAAGCTAAAGCTTAGCTTAGCAAGTAGCAGGCTTTCTGCCTATAGGCTATGTGAAAACTGATTTTCCCCTTTTCATTAATTATACCCCTTCCAAATTTTTTCCAAAAATTCCAATTAATTATACTTCTTTCCAAATTTGGTTAGAAACACAGATTTGAACAAGCACTAACTTCATGCCAATGTCTGCCATCTCTTTGTTACCTTCACAGAAAGGATGAAAATATACTGTACTTTCTACTCTGCATTTTTACTGTAAAGTTGTATGTTTGTATTAAGACTCACACAGCATCACAGAATCATAAAACAGCCCATATTGGAAGTGACATCAAAAGACCATCTCATCCAAACTTCCGTGGGAGAGGGTGCCCAGATGAGATTATCCAGCACCCTCTCATCACAACACAACTGAAACAGTCACGTAACAAAAATTTTAAGGACTGTCACCCAAGAAAAAGCAATAAAGAGCAAAACACATTTTCCTGAAAATGTATCAGTAAATTAAAACAGGGAACAGTATTTAAAATGTTCTCCTCCCTCATTATCTTATGCATTACTGATAATGCTATGACCAATTCAACAGTATTTACTACTCAAATGATTAGAGACTTTATAAATTAGTACAGCATAAACTTAAGCATCACAACATACTACTAGATAAATTGAGAGTAAAAAAAAAAATAAAAAAATCAGTGTGACTAACTTTCTGGTTAAAAATCAATCCCTATTATAAAAGAATTTGGATAATGTGCTAAATGAGGGTAAAATGTTCTATATTGATTATCCTCATTAAAAACACAAACAGCAACAGTAGTAATTGTCTGGATGGTTTCAAACCAATTAAGAGCATACCAGAAAATCCCCCTGAAAGGGAAAGTAGGACTCCCTGATCCAGAATCTGGCAGGGCAACTCAATCCATTAAAAAAAAAAAAAAAAAATCAAATTGCCTTCTCTTGCTAAATGCAGTATGACAGAACTGGTGATAAAGAAGTAAGCTCTGTTTTGAAAATTATTGAATGCAAAGCAAATTACTGTGGGCACATCCCACACTGCTTTACATCTCACTTCACTATGTTGATGACCATTCAATGAGCTCAAACAGGTCCTTTGCCTGTCCACAAATTTTTTTCCCAGAATAATTCTGCTTCTCACTCACTGTAGTGAACAGGCTAAAGAATTCTCACTCCTGTAAACAGTGAACAGGCTAAAGAATTCTCCTCTCTTCCTTCCCATCAAAAAAAGAGACAAGAATTCCTAGTTACCATAGGAGAAGCAGACTGCCACCTGACTGAGCATCCTCCTGAGCACACACAACATTCTCATGCTGCTAACACAGAAAGAAATAATGTGCATTCCTCACAACAAGTTCCCAGGAGATGAGAATGCTGCTGTTTAACTCCTTCAAAGACAAGGATACTAGAAACTTTCATGAAGCTGCCCTGCTACTATACACTCCTGTACATAATTAGTCAACCAGAAACTTACCCTTGGGAATTACAGACAAGAAGAGAATGTGATCACTGCATAAAATGGGAATGAACAGGTCACGTCAGTGAAGTAAGGAAATAAACTTCCTGGCCTGACAGGCAATTTCTTTCTGCAAGATAACAGATAACAGATGTGCCCAGACCAACAAATCATGATGCATCACCTGCTATCACAACTACAAAAGTTCTTTTGGGCTGGGATAGAGGAAAGGGTTTAAGTGATTGAAAAAAACCTAAACCCTAAGTTGCATTTCCACCGTTTTTCCACACTCTTTTACAGTTTTTGAAGTTCAGAGCAGATGCCTTCCCAGGGTCATGATTCATAAAGGATTAAAATATGTAAAATGAAACACATTTCTGATAAATGGTAATTAGTGCTTGGTCACCCCATGAGCTGCTCTAACTCATCATACCTCCAGCTGTCCCAAATTTTTAGCAATTCCAATTCTAGTCAGACTCCTATAATAGACAAATTCTAACACAATGCTACTCAGTATTCAATTTCCCTACATTCAAAAGTGAACAGCTCCTCCAAACAGAACCTTTCAAAGACTTTATGTAAAAGCAAGAGGCTCTGAGCATAAGCTGCAAGGTCCAGCAGGCCTAAAAGTTTTGTCAGTAGCTACATGTGTGCTAAGAATTCTACACTGTCCATTAAGGCACCTGCCTTTTCTATGTATATCAGGCAGGAAGAACAGACCATCAGGGCTACAATGCAGGACAAGGATGACATGTTTTAATCAAAGGAACAAGACATATGTATTCATGACTAACACTGAGGAAAGCAAACTTGAACATTCCTTATGTTCTTGTTGAGCTCTTCAAATGTTCACTTGGACTCTCCTACTCCATTTTCCACCAAATGTCCTGCAGAGTAAGGTGCATTGTTACTGACTTGCTAACCTGTATTTCCTCTTATGATTGCTGATAATTCACCCAACTTCATAAATAGGACAGCTGACAATTAGCCTATTATGTGGCCTGGCCTCTTTTCCCAGCAATTCTCACTGCTTCTTGCAAGGGCACTTGGTTCTCCAACATGGGAGTTTACTCATGTTAACACTAGATGGGATTTATTTACTTCTAGTTTTGCAACCACAAAGTTGGTTAACATAAAAACTCCAGCAGCTGGTTAATGCAAAATCTCCATTTTAAAAATTATTTATATGGTATGGCTAAACATATCATGAAAACATAACTCCTATGCCCCATTAAGGGCTCTGAAATAAAATTAAAATAAAATTCATCCTGCTTTAAAAATAACAACAAAAAAAAAACCCTAAACTCACATATCATAAGGTATAGCTCATCTTTTTTTTTTTAAGTAACTGGTGTTGATAGTGAGAGTTGTATATATAATTTATACTTAGTCAAGTATCTGAGCTTCAGAAAATAGTTCACTTGAGATCAAAGAAAAAAGAAAACCTTGAAAAGGTCACACTGAATGGAAGGTATGTTTGATTCTTCTGCATACCTGTAGGAGAAGCTGAAACAAGAGAGCCCTTTTATCCAGTAGGCCAGTGCATTTGTTCTCCCAGGATGCTGGAGATACTCTCAGCTCACTGCTTCTGTTGAAGCAATCTGACCATTTAGCACCTGCTGCACACACCTACTTCATATACCAGAGTATCCCATCTGGATGCTTTTACTTTGCACATGTACTTCAACCTCCACTCAAGGTCCTCAAGAATTTCACTTTATTTAGGAAAGAAAACCTAGGTATCCCACCTAGGATGGCATCCCACTCAGAAAAGAGCAAACCATGAAGAAATCCAAAGTTACAGGTCCTTCCACCCTTCTTCATACAGTGAAGAGAAACAATCTGCTCTGTAATGGTTATCACAGTAATACTGGCTGCAATCCTAAATTAGCTGAAAGCAATTTAAAACTGAACTGTCACCAAGAAGTGCAGCACTGCCTTCCTGCTTGCTTCAGGTTTCCTATTTCTGCAGAACTTCTGTGAATGGAAGCAAGGCTGCCTTTTAGGAGTCTGGCACAGTACACTTAAAACCAAGTGATATGACAGAGACAGATGGCCCAAATTTCATTGGCAAAGTTGCACCCAAAGTTCCTGACACCAACTGCCAACAAACTGCTGCCTCAGTTGCCAAGTGAGGAAGATGAGTCCCAGGCAACAAGAGTTTGAAGAAGAATGGGTCAAAAGTCCTTGCCATACTTACCAAGCACCTTTTAGGATACTATGACAAACTTCAAAAACAGGAGAGTTCAGATTTTCAAAGACACTATTCAAAAATCAGCTTTAAAGGATCAAACATAAGTGCTTATTTCTCTTATCATTCGATTCTTTTGGTTTTGACAAAGTTACTTTCACATATTAAATTCACATTAATTAAATATGCCAGCAGAAGAGATGGAAATTCTATGTGGATGTTAGGGTAAGTTTATTTGCTTGATTCAGTAGCAACAACTGAGTAAAGAAAAACACATACAAACACGTTATACAAATACACACGAGCACACACAAACATCCAAGGAATATTCACCTTCCATTTTTAACAATTTAGTAGAGCTTTTGAGACTATTTAACTGTCTTTTCCAAATTTAAAAACTGAGAAATCTTTCTTATTCTGCTTGTGCTTTCAGAATAGCTTCCATTCTATTCCATTTACTTTAATCCATTAGAATTATGCTGTTGGAATTCAGCCAGCTTTTAAGTTACAAATGGTTACTTTATTAATATTTATGCAATTTAATTTCTGTGTAATATTTTATTGTGACCAGCATTTATATGCTACACAGCACCAAAGACCAGGCAAGTCTTTACTGTTCAGAACAAGGAGATTCATAAAACACAGAATCCCCTTCCAGCATCACGTGTCATTTACCTTCTTAAACCAACAAACTCACATGTCAGTGGAAAAATTCCCTTAAATCAGTCTGAATATGCCAGTCTTCAATTCATCATGCTCTTTACCAATTCTACCCTTGCAATTGAGCAGTGTAGGATACTGCATCAAGAACAGATGATGAGGAATTCACACACCCTAGCAAAATCTAATCTTGCCTCTGAACTAGGTGACTATAAGAAAAATGCATGAGTGCTGCACAAAGGCTAAAGGAATAAAGCAGAAGAGAAGGCTGCAGATCATACATTTTTTCTCAAAAATCACTTCTAGAAGCCAGGAGGAGAAACAGTGATCTGCTAAACTAAAATTGCCTTATATTTTCCCTTCTCTATTCTTCTCCTTTCCAATTTGCTGCCCAGTTGAGCCACTTTTTCACCCATTCCAACTATCTTTATATGATCTCTCCAGCCATTCCAAGTGAGCCTTCTTTGAGCTCTCTGTGCTATGCAATGTGGCTGAACACACCCAAGCCCCATCATGAGTCTAGAAAGCAAGAGGACCACTGTGAACATCACAACCCAACAGAAGAGTCTCTCTTAGTCTTTTGTGTAAATCACTCAAAATTGATTGTAACTGAAATTTCCTTTGTATATTACCACATGGAAGAAATAGAGTGAACATTGCCATTGAACCTTGTTAAGTCATACTTACAGAAATTCATATTAAAACCACTTTTGCTAATAGCTTTGATGGTGATGCTTTTAAGTGGTCTAAATCACTCACAACAAGTCTGCTACAAGCACTTGATAAGCAGTAATATTCTCCCATTCCTGAGAACAGCCAAAACTTTTTGACCACAAACATCCAAAATCCAGACAAGTCTTTATATACTTCCTACTTTCCCATTTTCATCCTTTCTTGCTCTAAAGAATGAGGCTTTCAATCAGAAACCTCCATCCTTGTATCATAAGGCAAAGCTACAGTTGAAACAACACTTCAAACTGTCATTTGACATCTCCATTGTTGTACTTAAGAGAACCTTTTATATTGTGCTTCAATCTCCTAGGTAGTGGTGATTCTCAACCCTGACTCTGTTTCTACAGATCATACAACACCACAAAACCAACTGACTGAAGGTCTATACTTTGAGAATTAACTTCTAGCCTTTACTACAGCAAAGAAAAGCTTTACATATTTAGATATATGCAATCTTATAAGATGAAGGTGGCAAATAATAAAGGCCCAGTACTTACTGCCATGGGTTTGAATACCATCTTCTTTGAGTCCATATGATGAATTTAGGAAACTGAAAGTATTTCTAGTTAGTTGGGTCTTGAGAACCCGCTCTGGAGTTTTTCTGCATTGACAAACTTTCAAGCTCAATAGACTTGTTCTAGAACTCATTAGGGAAAAACTTTAAACCCATTAATATAACTTTTACAGTCATTTTCTGCCTTTACCTGCACTTTGCAACATTTATTCACATTTCTTATTGTAGGTGTACATATTCTTAAATGAGGTTATTCTTAACACTTCTCCTGGACTTCCTAGAAACAACCCAAATATCAGATTTCCCCCATTTCCTACATTACAAGAGGTGCTCCATCAGTTCAGGGTACACAAAATTGTTGGTATCTTAAAGAAATGCCCTCAAACCCTTAAAACCAAAGGCATTTTCAAATGCTAAACTTCATCATCGAGTAGTTAATTCTCTCCAAGAGTACTTGCTTTACTGAAGTAAATGCATGGTTTGTGTGTTTGCAGAACCACTGCCTAAGTGAAGAGGAACTGCATTCTGAATATTTTGTTATCTCAGTGTTGCAGCTCTTGCAATTACTACAAGTTGCCTGAAAGTTGTTTTTCTTCTTCCAAATCACAAGAGCTTTAAGAGCTTGAAGAATTGAACCATAACAGCTCAAAACCCCAGATGTAAATAAGAGGAATCTATTTAAAAATTCCGTGGTTTTTTAGCAACCTTCTGATTTTAAAACTGATGCAAGAGTGTGCTGGGAGAACTGATCTCACTTCTCATTTTGCACATGGATACTGGCAGCAGCTGGGGAACTTGTGTCAAGTGTAATATTTAGTATTTTCCCCCAGCTCACATTAACCCTTTAAATAAACAAAATATTAAAACACAAATAGAATTTCGTAGCACAATAGGAAGCTATGTTTCTTTTCTCAATCAAAATATATATATATATATATGTTGCTGGAACAGAGGCAAAAACAAACATGGTTTAAAGTAGTATTTGTCCTAACTTTACCTCTTCCAGTTAGAAAAAAAATGTAAAAATGTATTATCCTCTGTTCCATTAAGTTACACGTTTGTAATCAACTGATACAGATAATATACTGATGGACTTTTCCAAATAATCCTGCTCGTCTTGAAACTGGGAAGGGAACTCAGATACCAATCAGGCCTTCACAACCCTAGCTTTAGGTGGGGCTGCTGTTGTTTACTAAGGCTGCAACTGTTGATACTCCCAACAACAATTTAGGTATCAACAAGGGACTACACAAAACAGATTTATTAAGACACATGATTAGATGTTAGCGATGAATGACAAATTCAGAAGCTAGTTTTTGCCTATTCTACTGTCACAATCCCAAGAAGAGTGGCACCACTTCAAGCTCTTAGAGGTCAAAGGAGAAAACAAAAATGCACAGTGTATTTTAGGTGGGAAAACTAGAACGAACAAAGAAAACTGGTTTCTTCTTCTTTTCCATATTAGGATTTAGACAAGGTCCCCTGGAACCCAAATACAGGACACAACCAAAAGCCTTAAGCCTTCCCATTGCTGTAGATCCCCTTGGTGCTCCAGAAATAGATTTAAACTCTGGGCATTTTTTTATCCTTCCCATTCTCCCCCATTTAGGCTCCCATGCACACAGCCCCGCTGAATCCCCTGTATTTGAAATAGATTTAGAATCTCCTTTGTATATTCCCCTGTGGTAGGAAGAAAATAAAAAGCCATTCTATGAATCTTTAACTGAGTATTGCTATGGCAACAAACATAATTCAGAACTTTTAAAGCATTTTCTAATGGGAAGTATTTATACAGACAAGTTAGTACATGGCCTTAAAACACTCAGAAATGTGTAATCAATCAGGAGGGATTACTGATGAAAAAAATACAAAATGAATTTCAAATATAACATTAAAAGGTTTAAACAGCTACTGTTTGATCTACTACTTAGGACAATGATTATTATAGAAATGCTTGCTTGACCAGGTGAATGAACAAGCACAGCTTTGAGCACTGAAGTACAGAAATTTTATACAAAGATCAGGCAATGAATTCAAACAAAAGAGCTGTAAAATAGCTCTTCTTTCTCTATCTTCCATAGTGTTTACAATTATACTTTAGTGAAACTCTCAGTAGTGCAGAAACTCATTAACTTTCTTAACAGATGGATCTAGATGAAAAACATTGATGGTTTTCTAGAAAAAGTAATGGGCTGTGACTCAAGAGATACTAGTTCTATCTGTAACTCTGGGTCAAGACCTATACAATTTGGTCAAATCACTGTGTTTCAGTTTCCCATCTATAAAATGAGATATAATACTAGCTTTCCATAATTCTTGGTCCAACTTTCCCTTTTATAAGGTCACGAACATTTCCAGGCAAGGGCTGTTTTGACAACATGGCTGCAGAGGGACAGTGCACAGATTCTAGTCAGGATTTCTGACTGTTATGATCAGCAGGTTTCAAACTGTGCATCACAGGCAAAAGACTGGGAGTCAACTAAAGTGTTGACTGTGACTCTAATCACCTAAACGTCTGGCTGTAACAATCTGTTATTTGGAAGTGGAATTGAGAGGAAAAGGTGTCAACACCTATAATCACAATTGGTTTTGATCAGCGAGCTTCATCTGTGTTACAAAGAGCACAGTGGCCACCTGTCCACAAACTGTTCATATTAGGAGGAGCTGAGAAGCAATCTGTGCTATTACCATTTTTTCCTGTTCTCCCCCCTCCTTCACTTTCTATTTTCAGAAGAGCTGAGTCTAAAAATAAGGTGATCGACACAAAGCCCGGCACTACTTAAATGGGATTTTGTTTAGAGAGCCTCTGCCTCAACAAAAAGGTTCTAAGAAACTTACTATATCTGTTACTGTTCCTGATTCAACTATGTCATTATTTTTAGAGGACAGAAATTGATCTATTCTATTCTTCTTTCAACACTCATTCTAACCTTCCAAAGGACATTTCAAATAATTCACTAAAGCCAGGTGTCAACATCTACATGTGACAAAATGAACTCCATGCCCCTTCTCCAACCAAGCAAGGCAATTCCAACACTCCTGTAAGTATCAGCAGGATGAAGGGAATGCATTCACTTGGAGAATGCCAAGTATGGAGACTCTAGGTTCAAGTAGTGATATACAAAGAATAAGACTTGATCAGTGCATTCAGTTGCCTTGCAGTAACATCCTCTAGAATAGAATTCACAGCAAGAAATAGCCCAAAGAACAGTATCTGCTACAGCAAACTACTGTACAACCAGCATGCATTTTCTTGAAGTACCAAAATAATTGCATTTCCAGCATTAATCTAACCAAGACGAAAACTACTCATTCTGCCCCAAATCTGCAGCATTGGCCACTTGCTCAGTTGCATTTATTTGACAACAATGCTTGTTATGGTGCTCATTGATCAAGATTTCCATTTCCCAACTCATACAGCAAGCTTTGTTTAAAACAGTACCATTTATAAAAGGTACAAATAATAGCTGGAAAAAAGTTGCAGTGGGAAAACTTTCCAGACTCTGGAAATCTGCTTTTAAAATAATTCTTTTCTCTTATAACAGATGCTGAGAAATGGGGTTTTTTTAAAGACTGTTTACATAGGACACACGCAAATACTTTTTTTTTTTACTTCCTCTGCAGCTGCAGCTCAGAAACTATTCCCAGATCTTTGCTGAGATAGTTGGTGATTATCACATGCAAATAAAAGAAACAAACATAAACACACTGTATGCCACATTAAGTTCTATTCCTGATAAAATCTTTGGGGATAGAAACATATTCAAATGAATGAGGAAAAGACACATTCGGAACTGAAAACAGTGGGAAAAGTTATTTTATACTATTGAAGAGAGCATTACAAATAAAGTTGAGTAAGGCCAGTGCCAATTACATGTTACTGCCACTGTTCATGGTTCTCTTGTCAGTCCTACACTATCAACATTCATTGGTGTAGAGTTCTGGCTTTCAGCATCTCAGCAGTTTTATCTAAGAAAACATAAATGGATAAACATTTTATCATTTTATGCAAGTCTGATTCTAAATTTCTATTTTGACCTCATTGTATGAGAAGAATATTCTCTGTAAAAAAACCAAACCAAAACAAATAAAAAAAAAACCCACAAAATTTACCACAGTTTAAGAACACACAACTGCAAAGCCTTGATGAAGCAGTGTTATGTTCAGCACTTGAAAAGAATAACCATACATTTAAAAACATTAACAGAAGAAAGTCCCAGCCTTCTTCCCTCTCCTCAAAAGCACAACCTTCCAAGGGTTAATCGGACAAACTTCAAAGTATCAGATGTGAATATGTAAGAATGGGGTGTTTTTAGCAGATATTTTTAAATAAAACTATTTCTTCAAATCCTCTGTCTTGCTCACACATCGATACTGTACTGGATACCACCATGAAAATCTAGTTTAGAATTATTGCAGATGAAAAAGCCCATATTGAAAAAAGGCATAACCTAATAAAAACCACAAATGCTGCATTTTGAAAAAAAAAAAAAAAAAAGGAGTGTTCCCCCTACTTCCAGATGGGAAGCCTTCAGTTCATGAGCAATCAGGTATTGTGTGGGCTGCAAATCATACTTCTGTAAATATATCAAACATGATTTTGTTTCTCTTTGTGCTTCAAAGAATCTCTCGTGCTCATGCTATTTATGTTGAAATCATGTGTCTGCGCTTATATAAAGGATGTTAAGAAGTTATCCAATAGGTACATTTACTTGGGAGTCATTTTTTCTTTGCATCTTTCATCTAGCCTTTCACCACCCATTTTTATTGTGGTAAGTTGAGAAGGAAAGGTCAGTGAGCATGGGAGCAAATTTGGTATTCTCAGCTGAGCACCACACTAAAGACAAAACTGACAGCAGCAAGAAGATAAAGGCAACTCATTCTCACTTGGGTAACTTCTGAGAACAAGAGCTGGTGCAGAGTAGAGAGATACACTAACTTCCCTCAGTACTTGTCAGACAGGCTTTCAAAAATCAGTGCTGGCTGTAAACAGATGAGAGTCATACCACTGCTTTCTCTACCTGGGGACATCTGGGAAAATTAATCCATGTTAAGTATGCATGTGGAATTCAAATAGATTAAGCAGACTACATTTAGAGGCTGTGTGAACATCCTTGCTAATTACAAAAGTTCTACTTGGTTTCATGTCATTCTATTGGAAAGGAATGTATCCACATAAAAGATTTAATCAAGTTAAATTAACTTATTTTAAAATGCAATCTTTACTAATACAGCTTAGTTTCCCACGTCCATGTATGAAATCCTTGACTTCACATATGCAATGTTCATAGAAGCCTTGGCTCAAGGGGATACCTTTTTTTTTTTTGTTAAATTAATGTGTTAGAGTTCTAATTCACAGCCCCCAGAATAAAATCCAGTAAGTAATCAAGTGTTCTCACTCATTGCTTGGGAATGAAAATAAACTGCAGTCTGGTATATGAAGCCTTTCAGGTGAGCATCTAACTCTTAAAGAGAGAGATTTGATGCTTATAAGCTAATTGTCTTTACTGCACATAGTATTTGTTCATTTGCAGAAGCTGCAATGCCACCTTCTACATGTAGCTATTATCTGCCATGGCTTTGCATAACTTCACTCATTCAATTACTTATATATATATATACACTTCAGACTCAACAATATCCATATGCAGCCAGGAGAGCCAAATTTTGTCCTTACATGTAGACTTGGAAGAGAAAGACTGGAAAACAGGTATATTCCTAAACTTTCTCTATTTATATATGTATGTATGCTTAAAAGTATGTGCATATAATTAAAGGCACAGCAGTCAGTGGCTCCTTGCTGTATCTTCTCTCCCAGAGAGATTTAAAACCTCACAATATGGTGTCTAGATGACAAATGAACCCTGTATGTCTCTCAGATATAACTATGGCTTCAAGACTTATCTATGATGACCATTAATGGAAGGAAGAGCAAAGAAGTGGGTTTAATCAGATTTACCTCCCAATAACTTAATAATACAAAGAACAATGAAAAGTTTAAACTATCCTTTATTTCCAAGTATCAGAATGACAATTACTTATCTCATTGTTAATTATCGTCTTTCATTATCCTAAAGAACTTCTATTTTAGTGATTTATCCTGTTTCATAATTAGATTTGGTAGTTTAAAAAAATAATAATAAAAATCTCATCCATGAAACACTACACTTTCTTTCAAGCTTTAATATGGGAAATTTTCAAATGCATAGACATAAATCAGGAATTCAACTCCTACTGAAAGTCTCTGGGAATTAATCTCCTGTCTAAGGCCTATATATTTATATTATTTCAGTGAAGATTTTTAAGCAAGAACCTAGAACAACATTAATCTGAGCACTCATCTAGTTCAGACAGCATTAGTCTAGGCACTAAAGATCTGGATTGGATCACTACTGCACTTGGTGACTTTGCTGTCCTTATCACTAGAGCATCTCCCTTGAGGAGAGGAGCCAGGGTTCAGACACTTGCTACCCAGTGCAACCAGGTCACGAGAGAAGCAAACACATTTTAAGTTTAAACACAGATCTTTCACCAGGGCAAGCTTTCAATGCATGACAAAGAAACACTGGCTTCTAGAACCAACTGAGAAAACACTCTGTTACACAAAAAGACAGGTTTGAGTCCGACTTGTTTAAGGTATGTTTACATCAATATTCTTCCAAAAGAATCTTTCCCATATAAACCAGATTTTGGAGCTTCTGTTAAGAGATACCATTAGATACATAGATAGATTACATAAAACGTAGGCTAAAAAGTCCCCCAAAACCAAAACAGTCCTAGTAATATTCTCCTATCAACACTTTATAAAAGGTGATATTTACATACATTCCCAAAAGGCTTCACATTATTAAGGGTGTATCCCTCAATTCCTATGCACAAAGGTGTCCTACTTGAAAAATTCACCTGTGGCACAGAAAACACAATTAAATTAATTTGTAATCTTCCTGTTGAGTTGAGTCCAGACCTTCAGAGTATTACCACAACAAGAATAAATTCCTCCCCCTACCTAGCTGGCCCTAGCTCTTCTATAAAGAAGTCATCCTTTTGGGGGTGCAGAAGGGAAAAGGTCATGAGGCAACTTGGATTCACTGACAAATGATCAATAGTAGCATTCATTTGGAATAAACCACTATCAAAACAGTTTCTGGAGCAAGCTTCCATGTCGATAAAGCCTTTACAAACAGGACAGTAAACTCAAGTGAACTGTCTGTTACATAAGCTGAAATTCAATTTATCTAAAACCTCCTGTTCACAATAGGATAAAGAACAATAACAAAGCAGAGTCAGCAAAAACACAATATATGACCATTTATGAAGGCACATGAGTAGTCCCAGGTACAGAACAACCATTTTCCTAGGCACTTTTCCAAATCCTGAGAATCAGGTAGAATTATTGACTAGATTTTCCTCCTCTAGCAAACAATGAAGTGGGTCATAATGAGACAATTCACCTGCTGACTACTATTTTCTAGTCATATGATTAAATAATAAAACTCAGGAAGATGTAACAGAGCCATCACAGGTTAGAACAACCTCCTTCTTTTTTGGTTTTGATGCTTACATTATGGTAAAATTATACACTTAATATAATTCCTAACCATTTCTGACTGTGCAAGACAGAGTTAAGTTTTATCGCTGAAAATACTCTGCTGCCCTCCTGCAGCAAGGAATAAACAAAAAATCTCCACATTAATGAGAAATAATTATAATACATGACTGTCTGCAGACATTCATTGGTGATAGGTGCATGTGGTAAGAAATTTTGTTTTGTGAGACAATTCCTTGGTGTTATATACCATCTATATAAATAATTTCCCCTGGAAGATGTAAACAGTTTCTATAGCACACACACTGCAGCTATGTACATATGCATAGGATGAAACACAGAGAAGGTTGCCAGCTTCAAAGAAGAGAGGGCAGAAATGGAAGCTTACTCACAAGTCATCCATACTGGAGGTGTGAGGTAGGAGGGAAGAATAACAGCTCATCCTAAAAACAAGGATCGCCGCACATTCCCAAAATTAATTTGACAGTGAATATAAAAAAAATAATAAATATATAGAAAACCACACGTAAATCAAACATCTTGTAAGTTGTCTTTGAAATGAATAAAAAGGAGTTACATCATGTACTGCTAAACAGGCAAGATAAAAAGGCAGATCAAAATTTTCCACATAAAGGGATCAGTAAAAATAGGTTGAGTGAGTGAACGAACTGTGCATTACAGCAGCAGGATCATGAATATCTAGTAACAGCTGTAACCCTGCCAGCTCCCATCCAGGAAAACACATCTTGGCAAAATCTCCAGTCTGAACTAAGTGCAGTTGTTTTAAAACTCCTAGTACTGGGAAACATTCTACAGAGTTTGATTGTAAGATCACTTTCTTTAAAACAATTGTGCATTATAGATTTGACAGGCTCTGCCAGTAACAAATACACTCTCCCACTCACCAACTGTGGATAAGAAATTTTGCAAGGCAAATGGACACAAGATTTATTGCCTTCTGAAAATCTTCCATTTTCATTTACATACATATCTACACACAGAAGGTTGCAAAGATCCCCTAAGCCCTGCTGTTAAGACTGTCACTAGCTAGAAAGGCAGCTGGAGACAACAGAAAGACAGGTGTGTGAGGGATTTTTTGCTTATTGAAGCAGCCCAGCTTTGCCTTTTCAAATCAGATACAGGCCTACAACTTTCACAAAGCATCGACTGCCTTTTTTTCATCTCTTGAATTAGGGTATTTAACAGAATGGCCACTAGAACTTAATGAAGTTTCCACTTCCTATGGGAACTCAACAGGCTGGCTGAAGGATGGGGCGTTAGAACTCACATTAGACATAAAAAGGATGAAAGGACCTACCCCTGGTGCTCTGCCAAAGGCATTACAGAAATACCTCCCACTGAAGCAGCATTTCACTGTCTCCTGGCCCCAGAGAGAAGGGAGATCGCACAGAAATCCCAACACTGGGGAAAACATTTGGTTGGTTGGTTTTGTTAAAGCAAACCGAACACTACTTTAATAATCCACTCTAAAATCAGGAAGCTTCCCACATGTATTTATTTAGTTTCTCATCCTTTGCCACTGCTATGAATCACCCAGTGCCAGTTAAATCCTACCTTTAGATGTCACCTATTGCTCCAAAATACAAGATTATTTCTGTTCCTGTTTGCTTTATTATAAAGCTACACAGAGTGCTATGTATACACAGGTAATGCTTTTCACTTCATCCGAGCTGACCAAACACTGAATCTTTTAAAACTATTTTAGTGACAAACATCACTTCAGTGGCACAGATGATGAGTCAAGTTCCTTATTTTTCCTTTTAGGCTTCTGTGGAAGTAGTTTCTTTACAGAGAATACTGGCAACTTCGCTTTGTCTAGTAATTGAAATTCAAAGCCATTTTCCTTGGTTTTCTCGAAAGCACAAGCAAGTTTAGTGCTCGTAAAAGAGGCAGCAGTGATGAAAAAAAATCTACCCATGCTGTGGAAAAGACGTCAGGCTAACTTCCTCATACACACATTAAATCACTGCAAGTTTCACTTCCCTACAACAATATTTATTTTTTTTTAAATCCACCTTCTTAGAAAGCTGCCAGGTGTCCTGTAGCTGGCAGCACTTCCCTTGTTGCTAGTTACCTTCTTCAACCTGTACTACTGCAAGCCCAAATCTTTAATCTTACAGGCTCTTTACACACTGTGCCAGCAACACAGGTGAATGCAGTTCTCTCAAATACACTTTTGAAAAGGTACCTAACACACTGCCAGCACAAAAAGATGTTACTTGAGTTCAGTATCTCCTGTCTCCCTTTTCTATTTCATTTTCCACATTGAGTCTCCCACTTCCCTACCACTGTTTATCAATATTGGCAGAGAAAGGCAGACAAGGTTCCAGCTGCCTGCAACTTAATAAAAGTCATTAGGCAAAAGCATATCTTTCAATTGCTTCAAACAGAATAATCCATCACTCAAGAAAGTGCTCAAGAAAGCACTGCTTGAAGGGGGGGGGGGGAAATTAAAGAAAGGGAGAAAAACAGAGGTCCATAAAATACAAAAAAGAAAAATACTTTTTTTTAAGATGTGCTTTAAAAGTTTATAGGGATTCTGCTGTGAAAATATTCCTCGTGTCTAATACAGTGTTGACTTAGCAGTCAGTCAGCAAAAAGGTTGGTTTTCTGACTGGCATCATATAAATTGTACCATGGGCAAGAGATGGGACTGTTTGCCTGCCTGGGGTTCCTGCAAATTATTCAACAAATCGATGATAAACATAAAGTGAGTCCTAACATTTGCTGCTGGACATCTAGAGACCTGGGAACACAAGACAATTAACATCTCCACAGCAATTTCCAAAGGGTTTTGCAAGGAGGAATGGAAGAGTTGTTCTGGGGAAACTCTTCCAAGAGTCTCACTGGGTTGACTGAAAGATGCATAACAGCTTGGCACATGTTCTATCTATCCAGACATGATATTTAGGAACAACAAATAGGCTTGCAGACAACCAGTTACTTTAAAAATACTTCTTGCCTTCTATTTATGTTCTACGCTTAAAACTGTTTAAGGTGTTATATAAACTACTGGTCACATATTTCGGAAGACTCAAAAAACAAGAACTAGGCTCATCCCACTGGTTAAGAAGGATTGATATCAGAGGCACTATAGCCCAGGGCTAGGAGGCAGAGGATTTTGAAATTTCCCCAAAGGTAAAGACACTACATTGAAATTTAGAGACAAGAAAGGTAATGGAGGTACGTATGTCCCTCAAGCCATGAAAACCAACTGTCAAGAAAGGCAGTAGAAATACGAGTCATGGCTGGTATATTCAAATACAACATTAAACTGTTAGTTAGTTTCTTCCTTTTTTAAGAGCAGCGTTTTTGTGTTTATATTCAGGAAGCCCTAAAAACAGAATCATCATTACTACTGACTTGTCTTTACTAAAATGCTGAAGTTGACTTGCTCATCTGCTGCAGAAAAAAAATAATTAATCTAATGCCAATTTGCAAGACCGATTTTTTATTATTATTATTTTTAAAGTATCTTAAAAGTCCATTTTTTTGAGCTTTGCTCCTCTCTGAAGGTGGATATTGAAACTCATTCAAGACAGATTAACTTTCATATTGTCAGTGTGGCAGTGTCTGAGTTTCAGACAATAACGATTTTGTCATCCTCTAAAATAAGTTTAACATCTTCACAATTTATTTACAATTCTGTGGGTTTTTATACTTATTTTAAGAAAACCAGTTTCTTTTACAGCATCTACATAGAGGCTCATTTTAAAGCTTACATATTCTCTTGGCTTACTTTAAGGATAAATGAAGTTGGCAGCTGTCCACTGGGAGAGTTAAGGGCCATAAAAAAAAAAAATCTACAACTTCAAGCCTTTATAATTCACGAAACACAATTATCACCCGCCAGAAAACAGGCAAACTGGCAGAAATGATGACACTAATTCTTTAATAGTCTGCTGAGATGTAAGAAGCATTCCTGCCTACTCCAGGAAGTAAGCTAAAACCTTTTGGTGCATTCTCTCATTACAAGAAACGCTGTCAAGAGCTGCAAAGTTATTCCTGTTAAGACTGCCCAAGAAAAAAAGATGTTGTGATGCCGTCTGCCTCTGACGAATGGGAAAAGCACAAGTGCTGGGAACAACACTTATTTTTGGTATCATGCACTTCAGATACTGCCATGGCTGCTAGAACCTCCTAGTATACACACACCAAGAGCTTGAGAAGTAGTAGATGTATTTGGTCCACTTTTTTCCCACCTGGGCACTTTAGGTTTTTACAGTCTTGAACTATGGGCAAAATTTTCATAAACAGCTGCAGAGTAACGAGTGTCATCCAGACTTCTTGGGTTAAAACAGACAAACAAACAAACAAAATCCAAACAAAACAAAACAAAACAAAAGGTAAGAAAATTTGAAGCATTGAAAAAAAATGAGCTTTCAAGGTAGGATTTATAAGTATCTATGTTCATATTTTTGTACTGCTTACATACAAGGACAAAGTGGACTTTTCCTTTCTAAATGAGTTCCCACTGTCACTCATACATCTTCCAGGACACTCCAAATGCTATAATGTATTTAATACCACAAAACAGCTCAGCTGACCTTTGATAGATCAATATGATCACAAAGTTTAGTCCTCTCTGAACAGCTACTTTGACTTTTATTTTCCCATTCCCATTATTCCTTCTCTTCCCATTCATCCTACGACCACCATCACCAAAGAAAAAAAAACAAAAACAAATGTTTAGTTATATACAACTTCTATATATCTGTGATATGAGAAAAAAACAAATAATGCAGGAAACACCAAGCTGGTTGCTTAGCTTTTTCCCGGTGTTAGTAATAAATTTTGCACACTGTTACATTTTATTTATACAGCTTGGTATAATTAGTAGAAAGAGGAACTCTTGTACTCTGCAGACCCCTGAAGAGTCCTGGGTCTGGAGAGATCCATCAGAACTGGACAGCCTTCTAATTCCATATTTAAACAGTGCTCAGTATTTAAACAGTGCCTAAAACAATGAGAAAGAGAAGAGAATGTGATAAATACAGGAACTTTTTTTGCAAAAGACAGCAATAAAACCTTCCTCATCGAATTATAGAGAGCACACTTGGTGACTCTTAGGTTGGAAAGTATCACATGTCCTTTAATGCAAGGTCTGGTTTGCAGGCCATTTATACCCCTGCCAAAACCATCAGTGTGAGGGGTTTTCTGTGCTGTCTGCCTCCCTGCACACTGACTTTGTTCAGCTTGTTACACTGTGCTTTGCAATTTGAAATGCAGCACGAGGAGATCACTTGTGTAATTTCATTTTACATCTCCTGTCATGAAAAATGCTGAGCAACAAGCATTTTTATGACCACAACACACAACATACAGTCTAACCAATGAGATCAACACACCCAGATGTCTCTCAGGTGTCTCAGGATGTTTAAAGGAAAGACATGGATTAGGGTCACAGCCACCCAAACACTAAAAATGAATCAGCCTGTAAAATAGAAAACTTCATTTCTGATGGAGAAGTACCCAAGAAATTGTTTCTGAAGTGTCAAAACATTCTTTGGAACAGCGTATTCCATTAGAATTTCAGGCTGTCAAGTCACATTGTAAGGAAAAAGACCTGCTTACTATCTCTTCCAGGAAACACCTGCACAACAGGTTTAATTAACAGCTGCATAGGCAGCCTTAAATCTGGTATTTCGTAGAGTGCTCATTTTTATTTTTATAGTCTTACACGTTTTCTGTGTGATGCATCTCTGAGCAACTTAATAGCTCAATAGTTAAGATCCAGTACCTCTATTACTAGATTCTTAAATACCTGTGTTTATTGTTTCATTCCATTTCTTTCAGTAACATCAATGTTCCAATAAAAATAAGTTTGTCATCATGCTAAACTTGATATAAACACTCCACAGCAAAGGGGACTGTCATTTTAACTCTCTATTTTCTATAAAAAATAGAGAAAATTCAACACTGGTTTCCCTCTTAACTGTTTTTTTTTCTCTCTCATAGCTTGACATTGGTACATTTTTTCAGCAGCAGTTTCTACCAGTAGACCACAATTCTTTCTCATACTGTCAGCTACAGTGCTCAGATCTCAGAGGTCCATACCACAGACCTACATTATCTCTCAAACTCTGCGTGTCCTGCGTGGAAATCAGGAGAAAACCAGTTACTATGCAAAGCTAAGGAACACACCTTTTTCTCCCACAATGCTGTGGCACATCACTATCACATAACATTAAATGTGAGGGAACAGAGACCCTGGAGCTGCATTTAGCCCTGTGGCTCAGCTGCTGCCCTCTTTTACAATGCCAAAAGGAATGAACAATAGCCATAGGTGTATTTTTCTACCATCGCTGTCAATATTTCTTAAGGAATAAACTACAAAAACTCTTGAGAAGTGCATGCTGGAACTACTGGAAGGTGTGATTTAAAAAAAAACCAATTTATGATCTAGAGTGGCTGGCCTCACATTCTGAAAGGGTAATCATTTCTGAAGAACATTCCAGTTAACCACACAAGCAGCCAGCAACCTTCCATACAACCTTTAGCTTACAAGGAAACATCAGACAGATGAGAAACATCCTAGATGAGAGCATGGTCACGTCACATTGATCCCTGCATCAATCACTTCCAGGCAAAATTATCATCATTAAATGTAATTAGGTCAGAAAATGGAAGCAATTTCTCCAGAATGTCTATTCCAGCTTGGCAGAACACAGCAGCCTTCCTGCCTGCAAGAGACTTGCCTACTGTCAGTTCACAGCCCAGGTGCAAGGAAGGGTGTCCCAGAGTCCCCCAGCCCTGCCTCTGCTGCTGCCTCAAGGTCTCAGCAGGACTGGCCGTGGATCAAACACAATTCCCACCAGTCACTGTTTCATCAGCCATGAGCTAGTCATGGTCTGCCCCAAAACGTGGATTTCCTTCAGCCAGTGGGCATTTCAGCAACAACAAACACCCTAGGTAACAAAAGGCAGGAAAAAATCCCCATACTCTCACTTTCTGGTGCCCAGCTGTGTACTGGGATCCACAGGAGGTTGCACTGACACCGCCTTTATTCCACACCTTTAGGATCCATAGCACTTGTAACACTTCCCAAGATGCCTGAGAAAGGGCTGTACATGTAAAACCACACAAGAGAAAAAAAATCAAACTAACCAACCAAACTAAAACCAACCAAATCAAAATAAAACAACAGCCACACTTTCTTGTGGAAAAATCAAGGCACAAAAATTCCAGAAAGACTCTTACAGATTTCATCAGACAGATGTGTCACCTTCAAGAACGTTCACAGATGACAATGACGGGTAGTACAAAAAGTCTAAAGATTAGATAAAATGTTGAGTGATGTACACAGAATTTTCAAAAGCAAGCTATTTGGCACAGCAAGGCCTTGTCTGACCTATTCTATGGCTTGCATAGTATGGATCATCAAAAGTTTACAAACAATTGGATTGATTAAAATGATCAAGGGTGAGGAAACAATGATCTCTCTAAAAGAAAAGAAAAATAACTTTTTTTCTTAAAAAAAAAAAAAAAAAATCTAATGAAAGTTGAAAAAGCTTCCAAAGCAGATTTTAAGACAGTAATAGTATCTACAGAAGTAGGTTATTTCTGTGTTTGAAAAATAACAATTCAGTCAAAGGTAGCACTCATTTTACATCATTTTACAAGATAAGTTCCCCAGATTTTTCTTCTGTTGGCACAGGTCACCTTCTTGGAAATTACAACAACATTTTTTAGCTAATAAACCAGTATGAAACAACCTCTCTGATGATGGAAGCTTTGTTTTGAGAAACAGTAAGCCACATGTTCTATATAGAGAAATTACTGCAAAATACAGGAGCTCACACAAGGGGAAGATGGTATTTATTTCCTAAGTCTACGTAACTTTGGTTTATCCACTAACATTCATTCTCTCATCGATTTTACTCATTTACATGCTCAAACCTGTATTTTGACAAGCACCAAGATACATGCACCCAGGTAGTCTGCCCAGAGAAGGCAAGAGATGATAGCTGTCAAGTCCGTACTGTGTCTCTGGGGTTCCTCTTCACCAACAAGACAGCTTTCAGAAAGACTTTTATACCACTTAGGCAACAGCAGCAGTCAGGAGGCAGTTCTCAGTCTCAAAGTCTTACTAAATTCAATTTCTAAAGACCTTAGGCCAGTTGCTGTTGTTTTCCTCAAATGGAATATAGATGTTTTTCTTGGGACCTAACACAAAGAGGAATGATATGTAGATACATATCAAATGGCTGTGTCCAGTTCTGGGCACCCCAATTCAGGAAAGACAGAGATTTACTGGAGAGAGTCCAGTGCAGGGCCACCAAGATGCTGAAGGGAGTGAAGCATCTCCCTTCTGAGGAGAGGCTGAGAGAGCTGGGGCTCTTGAGCCTGGAGGAGACTGAGGGGGGACCTCATCAATGTCTATCAATA
>JANHGL010010296.1:25735-44224 GCA_024611195.1 Ceyx melanurus
CTGTTCCTGGGTGACTTGGTCTAGGTGATCCTGCTCTGGCAGAGGGGTTGGACTAGATGATCTTCTAGGTCCCTTCCTAACATTCTGTGATCCTGTGAAAGCCATTTTCCACCTTCCTTGTGCTAGAATGGAGGTTCTTCTGCTGAGAAGCCACCTGTGTGTTGGGTTTACAAAGCACAGGCCTTCTAGTCTCAAAAACCATTCCTCCATTTTATTGTTGGGAACTGTTAGTCCCTCCCTAGCTTTCCTATAGGTCCCCTTAAGGTATTGAAAGGCCGCTATAATGCTCCGGGGGGGCCTTGTCCAGGCTGAACAAAAACAACTCCCTCATTCTGTCCTCATAGCAGAGGTGCTCCAGCCCTCTGATCATCACTGGACACTGAAGAAACACAACAAGTATTTCACACAGTGCCCAAAACAGGTGTCACCCCAGCAGACCATGGTATGGTGCTTGGTTCTCATAATCCTTGCAATGGAACTTGTAGCAATGAACTATCTCCCACGTCTAATATCAACTTGAAATGGAAGTAGAATCCATGAAATGAGGACAGTACTTTAGTCATGAACATCTACCAATATATACTAGGGAGTAGAACTCGGAACTTTTGGGTAATTATTGATTGTTATGCTGGTTCTGCATGTAAAAATCACTATTACATCAGTATGCACAGCAACAGCTCCAATTAATAGACAGAAAAACAATTCTTGGCAGGGAAAGAAAAATATGGCCAAACATGCTAATGCAGCAGTCTGTTCTGGAATTCACAAGTCTGGACCAAGCAAATATCTTTAAGCCTACATCAGGTTATAATAATACTATGGAGAAAAAAAAGCAAAAATGCAGCAATCTACAGCCACTGAGAGTCTAGATTTCTTCTAAGAGAAGTGACTAATCTTCCCCCTCCATATCCTCATTTGTGTTTGCAAAATTAATAGAGAAGGTGCAAAGTAATCCTTGTTCTGTAAATTACCATCTCTCATGAAAGACACGATACATGAAATGGCTCCAGCATGAAACATATGAAGATAAAAGATAAGCCCAAGAGTATTTTTCCCTTGATCCTGGAGTTATTTCATTTCTGAAACAAACTTATTCCTTCATCAGCCCTTTAAAGTTTTAAACACAAACCAAAAACCATCTCAATGGTTTCCATTCTTGTGCAGTCAAAACTAAATACAAGTTTTAAGAACACAGTGTTTAGATCAGAAGGAGATCAGTTTTGGAAGAAAAAAATAAGTGGGGATCACCCACTACCATTCCTAGAAAAGGCTAACACAGATTATTTAGGGAAGAATCCCAAAGAGTACTAAAAATATATGAGTGCTAGAAGATGGGCAGAGAAGTAAGACTTCCATAATAGGCCACTTCAGGAAAAGCTCAAGGAGGAATTTGTGGTTTGGGTACTTTTTAATCCTCTATATTTTTAAGTTTGTGACTTAAAAGGAACTAGGAAGTAGTTCATGGTGGGTCTGAAGAGAATTGCACAGAAATATGCTTTAGTGCAGTTCTATCTACTACTGAATCTCTTGAGGGTAACAGATGAGTGCTGATCTTCGAAGATTGATGCTGACTGAGATCCATGCTTCTCTAGTGAGCTTCAGGGATAGCTGAAAGCTGATCACACACTTCACAGATATCAGCTGGGGGAGGCTCTAGTCAGATGCCAAACTCAAAACCAGAATGCTTAAGGCTGAAATGCTTTGGGGTCTAGTCAGTCTTTTAGTCCTCCTTCTTCTCTCCCCTCATTTATCCCATGTGCCTATAGATATCATTCAGACAACCAAAAAGATGAAGTAACCAATTATGATAAAATCTCCCTGAACATTCATTTGAAACCATAAAGGATATCCTATTATAACCAGAAAGGACCTGTATTACAGCTTAATGCTGTCAATGCAGGAAAGTAACAGTAGACTCTGCAGTTATCAAGGGAGCAGATTATCCCAGTTCAGTTATTGATTTTTACTTTATTCAGAAAAAATATCAGGTCATTGCTTGGGTCAGAGGTTAGGGTTAGCCTTAGAGGGAAAAACAATTTTGCTTATTTCAAGAGATAGGACAGGTTAGTTTAAATCTCAGTAAGATTTTAAGAACTCTTTGTGAAACATCACTGTGCTTCTCCTTCAATTTTAAGTCATCTTGTGGAAAGATCATGTTCTTTTACTGGTAATACTAAAACTTGAGCCAGACAAAAGGCAATAAGGAATTTTAGAAGTGCAGGAGGGGAAAGAAGAATGTCACGTAGAGTACAGTTTATCTTGCTAGAGAAGTTAATTTTAAACTTCTAGCTGGCTCCCATTCCTGAAGCACCTGCTGGACACAGTTCTCTTGTTTTACTGAGAAGTGTTAAGTCTCT
This sequence comes from Ceyx melanurus, assembly GCA_024611195.1. NCBI lineage: Eukaryota > Metazoa > Chordata > Aves > Coraciiformes > Alcedinidae > Ceyx > Ceyx melanurus. The sequence goes on from JANHGL010010296.1 coordinate 28,093, forward strand.
TCTTATTCCCACTGACCTACTGTATTCAGAGAGCTACTAACAAAAAGTGCTATCATATTCTTAAGCTTCTTTGAAAAATGTTTGTGCCATTCAAGGTTTGCTACTACAAAGTAGTATAGATACAGATGTAGCTGTCCTGTCTTTTGAGCTGCCTTTTTTGTTTGGTTGGTTGATTTGTGCTCTTTAAATATTTTCTCAGGGTTATCTGGACACTTTCTGAACAGTCTGTGCTTTTAGCCCATAATGATAGATTGGCTTCCTACAGCAATACCCAGGGAAGAAACCAGGAAATGCAAGTCAATAGAAGACAAAGCAATCGATGGGTCAAACTATGAAATGTGGTAACTTCTTTACAATTCAAAACCTTTACAATATGAGCATTAGATACAGATTTAACCATTATTTATGTATTCCTAATTCTCAGAGCCAAGAGTAGCTGCTGGAATTCTACAGCCTGATTCCATCAGGCTAGTTGATCAGTTTAACTCCTCTAGCATTAGCTAACATCTCATTATTAAAAAGAAAAAAAAAAGAAAATAAGAAATTAAAAGCAAAATGTTTGTGGCCATAAACACTACTGCCTGTTTCAACTGAAACAAGACTGAATTGGGGCTTCTGGTGCAGAAAGAACCTTCCTAAGACATTAGTGCAGTTCACAGAATAAACAGGTCTACCAGGTAGCTGACAAAAGATGAGTTTTATTGCTAGCAGCTTCTTTTGTTTGGATGTTTTTAAGTGTGCCTGAATTACACAGCATCTCTTCCCAACCTTTAGGTGCATTATAATAGTAAAAAAAAGCAAAGAGTTGATTTCAACTATAAACTGAGTAATAACATACTTACTTGTGTATAAAAGCAAAAGGACACTCTTTGAGGAACAAAGCAAAAGCTGTTTTACACAGCTGTCATTCTCTTACTGGTTTACTGTTTTCCATGCTCTGAAAACCCTTCTGAAGCCAGCAGCATGCAACTTGCAGAAATAACATATTGGCTCATACCATATATAGAAATTTGAACATCCCCAGCATAGTTATTCTGCTTCAGCTTTACAAATCTTTTTGCTTATGAGCAGCTGAAAATATGAAAATATGGACAGACACTGGCAAACCAAGCAGATCCAGAATAAACCAGTTATTATGCACACTGCTTTACCCAGGAATAGTTTTCACATTAACAAACACATAAATGAAGCACTCAATGGCAAACCAAAGTTATGTCTTGGATAATATTCCAGAATTCCCCAGTGCTGCTTGGCTCTCATTTTTGCCAGTTCCTTACCAGACTGAGAGAGCAAAGAGATGCACCTCAACTGAGTAAAATCCTCCAATTGCATGATGTTAGCAAAATCATTTAAAGCTTCATGTAACCTATAAATTGTAGCATTGCTTATAAAGGATTTGGGTGTGATTTCAATATTTCAATTATTTCAGTATTTCAATATTTCATTCTTTCCAGTCAAAAACATTACCTAAAAACCTCCTTAAACAAGTGGAGTAAGAAAAGTGAAATCATTGCATTGCTTCACACAACAAAACAAAGTGTGGGGGTTGAAACCCCTTCAGTTTCAAACCCCTTTCACCCGCAGCATATATAGCAAAGTGAAGCAATACAGTACCATGCAGACTTACAAAACAGATACTCTAAGTTACTATTAATTCCTATACACCATCAATCTTTCATTCAGATATGGAAAATATTTCAGTCATCATTCCTATCTGCAAATATAAAAAGTCTTAAATTTAAAAATAAAGACATTTGAGTTGTCACAACATTATCATATTCTTGAAAGTGTCATAACTGAAAAAACCCTCCTCCTTTACACAGCATTCAAATAACTCAAAAGATATATATTTATGAAACCTTAGAAAAAGAAAAGCATCTTCTAACTTCTATGAAGAATATAAACCAAAGGCCAAAATTCCCTGGTTGGTTTTTTTTGTTTTCGTTTTTGGTTGGTGTTTTTTAAAGTTCTGAGTAGCCATTATAAATTTAGACCTGCTGTATTTCTGTAGAGATAGAGCAGACAGGTTCATTGCTGTAGTAACATTCACTACAGAAATATTTGTATTTACTGTAGAATCACTCTATTGTACAAGTAGGTAACTTGCATTTCTCACCACTGTTATTTCATCTCATAGGTTTTCCCAAGATCTCTGCTCATAAAACGTTTGTCAAAATGCACTCACACGTAGCACCAGGCAAAGCTGAGATGAGAGACAGATGCTTCTGCGTGTTAGTGGGCGAGATGGGAAAGAAGCTGGGGAAGCAGCTTTGCATCCAATCCATTACAGCTCTTTTCCCTTTAACCATCTCACAGCAACTCACAAATTCACCCGAAACGTATTAAATCCTCTGAACTTACGAAATGATGCATTACTAAAGTCACAGCAGGGAAGCAAACCCAGTTTAGAGGACATAAAAGACTAGCTCTAGAACAACTTTTTTCATTAGAATGTTATGGATAAAAACCAAAGGGAGCATTTTAATGTAGTGAGAAGATGCACAGTCACAGGAACAGCAAGGTAAAAGCAATATTTGTGTTTCTTTCCAGAAAAATTCCTCTCAGACAGGTTTTCCACCTCCAAAACAGCAAAACAGATCAGCAATGGCTTAATCTTTTAGTTCCCTGATCCAGCACACTACCTTTCTTCCACACAGGCTCTCTTCAGCTACTTGAATGCACAGTTCTTGGAATAAGCTAACTGCCCAAGACCTGAAACTCGCTTCCATCCCTGATGGATGCTATCACTGCAACATTTACTACTATAAAACTAAAGCTGCAAGTTCAGTTTATAAATTAGAGAAATAATTTTTGTTTTCCTTTTTTTATTCTTCTGCTTTAGATTGCTGAAGACAGGTTTTTAGTTCTTGCAGTATTGTTTGAAAGTACAGAGTTGCAAATTCTACCAACCCATAATCACATCTGCCAACTACACAGAGACACAGTGCAGGTACAATACTTGCCACCTTACCAGGGTAACAACATATCAAAGCACAAAACGGGAGACATTGTTATGTACAATCACCATGAGACTGCACTAAGTGAGCAGAAATTCCTCATCTAACTCCATCTAAGCTATTGAAGGAGAAATCAGAGGTAAAATGCACACAGCACGAATGAGTAAAGCCACAATGTCAACAATTATTTGTTTTATTACATGAAGACAAGAGACTACAATCAAACTGAACAGGCTATTATCAAATCTCTTCAGTGACAAAGCTTTTTGTAAATGAGGACAAATAAAAACAAGTGCATAAATCACAAGGACATATGGCTTAAAGCCATTATCCCAGAGGATTACAGAATGGGCTTTGCATCCTCCCTCTTTGCTTTTAGTACCCTCATCTTTGTTTTAATATTGTGGCTATTATGATCAGCACTATCTGAAGACTGGAGTTCCCTGTACTTATGAACAACAAACAGGAAAACCCTTTCACTACTTAAGAGAGAATCTAGGGGATGCTTTAAAGGTACACTTAGTAACCTTAGAATAAAGGTGTGTTTTTAATGAGTCCTGCCAGTCTTATCCAACTGTGCAATACTTGAATTATTGAACACTGTGCTGGGCATTATGGACTTCAGTTGCCAGGCACCACCAAGGAGCCCTGTTTTTGCTGTGCTAACCATGTTGAAAACACCTAACAAAGTAACTGTGCCTGTCCTGAGGTACTCCCCAGTCCAAAGATGCAATTAAAGAAAGCAAGTGGCTGAACAGGGGAACAGAGGTGAATCTTACAGGAAACAGAGCAAGCAGAGCAAGCAGTGGTCACCACACACTTGGGGATGCAACAAGGGATTAATCACTGTCCAACAACAGCACCAGTTTCTCTGACAATATTCCAAACATTCATTACAGATACAGAGCAGTGTACACAGCCCACAGTTCAACTCAAAATGAAGACCAGGGTTAGGAAAACTGCTCATTCATACATACCACAAATCAGGATTGCACATAGTATAAATTACGACTTTAAACTGGAGTCCAGAAAAAATGATAAACTGATGCTCTCTGCAACCCTGAGTAGACAAGAGATTTCACCAAGTAGCCCAAAGATCTACTACTGGTCATCATGCCACCTCACCTCTGTTTATCTTACAGACATCATTACATATTTCTCATTTTCTAAGAAAACTTTTCAGAATACACTTTCATGCATAAAAATAATTAAAAAATAAAAATCCCTGTGCACCTAACTTACCTTTTTTTTTTTTTTTTTTTTGCAGTCGGCAGCCACAAACTTTTTGTCTCAAGGCAACCCCACTTTCCAACACACATTTGATCCAAAATGTGGATCTAAACTCAATTAGATGAAAAATGCAGCTTTAAAGCTGTGGTCTGAAAACGAAAAGCAAAACTAGAAGTGAGAGAGATAGTACGGAGGTGGAAGAAAAACACGAACATGCTGTTCTAATCTACTAATACAAGAACTTGAATAACTACTCATAAAACCAGAATGCTCTTCTGTTAAACCACTATTCTCTTAATGACAAGGAAGAAAGAAATTTGGTTTTAAATCTTCAGTCCTAAATTTCTGCTTCAAAATTATGGTACTTTTCAGCAAGGCAGTTGCTGACTCAAGCAAAATGCTTTGCTAAAGCTGAGCAGTAATTAAGAGATTTCATTTACACCACAATTTTACATTTGTACAGGGGAAATGTGCTTCTTATGACATGAAATTCCCCACAGCATTGAAGAGATGCATGGCAATATAGTGGCAATACAGTACCATCCTAAGTCTTTCATTTGTCCTGAGAAGTAAGCCATCACTTTTTATGGTAAGCAAATATGCACTTGAATAAAGACAATTATTGAAGGCAAATCTTAAAAGGTAATTAATGCCACTCAAAGCCAAAGAAAACATCTTTTAGAGATTTATAGAATCATGGTTTCAAGTTCTGTTCCAAATTTCAAGTCAGAGTGCATCATGCCATTATACTCCTAGATGTCTGGAGCAAACCTTGATGGCTCTGCAATTTGCTTCATACAATTTCCTAAGATGTACTAACAGAAATTAGACCTGTATCAGCTTACACTTTATTTCAAACCAGTGGTTTCAGTTTGTAAACCCATGGATGTTTTACAAAGGCCTGTGCAGATGGAAAAACAACATATATGAGACTGCATTTCCTAGTCAATCAAAAACTAAGAACCTTAGAATTTTCTACAGATGAACAGTTATTCTAAATAATTTCACAGGAGTTAATGACCCTAAAGATTAGAGTTTTGCTTATCTAACATTTCATACCTATATTCACCTTAAAGGAAGTTTTTCCTAGGAGATCCAGAGCATCCACTAATTTTTGGTTGATTATATATAAACAAGGAACAGACAGACATGTTAGGGATCTACTTAGGTTCTTCCAGAATGTCTTCCTCCCATCTGTAGTTTAACAAAGGCAAGGAATTTTACACTAGCTGTGCCAAACCTGGGTAGAGAATCTGTCCCTTATTTGAATATTTGGTGTTTTTAAAGAAATAAATATTGAGAATCCAAATATTTAGTCTGTTAGCTACAGACATGCAGGGAGAGGAAACAAAAAACCTTACAAGTATGACAGCACCTTGGACATTCAGTGATGCTTAGAGAGATGACTTAAATACATTGAGCACATCCCAATCCAGATACAACCACTAATCCCAGATACCCTTCTATGTCAGCCTTTAAAAGCAGCTTCTAGAAGCACAGATCCTCTTCTGCATCAAAAAACTACTCTCAAAGCTGCAGAATTAGAGCAAAACCTCTCAAATCTATATTTATGTTCTGCCAGCAAAACAAGTAAGCCCAAAATTCTTAAAATCACAGCATCCCCTCTAGTTTTCACACCAAGTATAAGCCACGACAAGAACATCTTGAATGAAAATCAGTTCTAAATGAAAGCAAGAATACTTAGCACCTTTCTGGTGCATTTCATCTTTCAAAAACATTTTGCAAATATTAATGTGCCAAAACATAAAAGAGTCATTGTTTCAGTGAGAGGAAGCAAGAAAAGATGATACAGAATTTAGCAGGAAAATGGAGGGGTGGATGGCTGATACTTCCGATTTTTATACCATGGTTTCATTCCCATCTTAGTGACACATCAAAACAACTTCTGCAGTAACAGAATGGCAAAGGAATAAATACTACATTACTGTATATGGAGAAATCCTGCTAGACATGGGTTATTTTCAACACTAACACCTTTCCAACTGAAATTCCTCTTATATTTCTCAAATTAAGGCTGCATTTTTTTTATTATTCTATACCATCATAAGAAAAGCTTTTATATCCTTACTGACAAAGTGTCTTTCTTTGTAATTCCAATTAATACATTTCCAAATGCACATATGCCCAGCAGAGTCAAGATGCTGGATACACAGATGTACTTTGCTTAAGTTTGTCCATTATATGCCATACTGAATTCCATTTTGTTTTGTTTTTTCAGGTACTTTATGGCCCTTTAGTTGCAGGTAACAGGAAAGACTTAGGCAAAAACTGTTCATACAGAATTAAGTGCTACATTCATGTTCATTTTGGGTTTCTAATACTACTAACATAGACCACTGGAGGGATAACTACTGGAATTCCATGGCATCCAGAAGCACCACTGTATGCTTGCAAGTATTCCACCAAAGCAAACACTGGCAGCTGGTGAAGAGCCAATCTCAAACAGTAGGACTATGATTGATCCCCCTCTGTATTGCTCAGTACCTCACTTATTCCACTATTAGCAGCACTTATTTCAGTGAGGCATCTCATAGGAGAAGTAAAGCAAAAATGTCAAAGTTTTGCACTTTAGTATTTAATGTTCAGCTCATTAAGGACCCAGCTTGAAGCCCTGTGAACCTGGCAGAGACATTCCCGCTAGGGTTTTGAGCAGGGCCTTGAAAATGTTTTTTTGGCCAAAAGCAGAGAGGATCTGAAAATGTGATTCCATGAAATCACTGCTGTGACAGAAAAATTCCAGACACACACTAGTATTTACCTACTGGTTTATACCAGAGTCTCTGTTCCATAAAGTACCCTTCAGGTGCACAGAGTCTGTGTGTTTGTGCTTCATCCAGCATGAAGGGACCCCTGTCTCAACCAAGGTCTCTAGGCATTTTAGTAACATGAATAAATAACTGCTTTCAATACTACATTCATAATTCCACTATTTCAATCAGAATAGTCAAGATGTTTTCCCTAATCATATTACTTTCATATACAGCAAAATATGAAAGCCTAGGGGAAAAGACATTAAAAAATAAAATCTAACTCAGCCCTTTCTCAATATACCAACGTCCACTTACAGGACAAATTAAACTGAAAAGCAAAGCCTAAACACAGAAAATAAATTATGCTGCAAAATGAATTATTTCAGAGAATTCTTGATACTAACTGCAGGTTCAGAAATCTTTATTACTGATGCTATGGTATATTTTAGCCTGAGAACAGAAAGGGAAGGACCTCAACTATGAAAAAAAATTGAAAAGCTTTAGGACTAAAGGAAGGACATCTGCAAATTTTGTTCTGCATCACACTACAGCACCTTCAGACACCTGTTGAACATGGATTTACTTCAGTGCTGTTTTTCTCTCTCTCTCCTCCATTTCTCTTCACCCTTTCACCCTTACAAATGTACCCAGCAGCAGTGAGATGCATGTCCCACAAACGTGGCAGCAACCTTCTATTCATGCAGATGCTGTGCTTGCCCCTGCTTATCACTGCTGAAAACTCATACCAAATGATGTCATTAATAGAAGTGCCACATTTTTCAACCCAGTTAGCATGTGTCAATAATTCAGTGGAGAGTCTGGTCTCCTTAATGCTCATTTATGACAGATTCCCTCTTCAGCTGTTAGCATCACTCAGCCACAGACAGAATTCCCTGTATTTAAGGAACACTAACCTACAGACTTCAAAGACGAAGATATATTTTATTTATTCCTTCAAGTATTCACCTATTTCCTTCTTCTTTAAGTGTTGTACTATTTGTTTGTCCTATGTTGTTTTCCCTTTTTCAGAAGTAAAACACTCCTTTCTTTCTTTGGTCACAGCATTGCCTCTAAATCAACAAAGAGTATCAGTAAATTCTAAGTGGGATTTAGTTTGTCATTCACCCAGTTGTCAGTAACTAATTTATTTTGTTTGTTTTAAGAAGCATGTATACTTTGTATATTTACATGAAACAATTGTTACATGCCAAGTTGGTTTCATCATCTAAGGCACAATTATCTTCAGCAATAGTTCTTGCCAAAGACAGTGGTATTTTCACATGCTTAAAACAGGGCTCACTGACTCTTTCAGGAAACCAGAGTTCTGCTCCTTGCTTTTTTTCTGGCCACCTGGGCAACTTCCCTCAAATCACTTCAACTGCAGTGCATCATTTTACCTTTCTACAGTGTCATTTTCCTCACTCTAACTTGCTCTACAAAGCATTCACAAACTTACGAATTTATTTCCACAACATTCCTAAGACTAGACAAATGGCAAAGTTTACTCTACATATGAAAAAATACTTTCATCAGTTTCAGTTCATTACTAGTGGCACAACATTACTATTTTTGCTCATCTTGATGAAGAAGCAGCGTTAGATACATCTCAGCCCATTCACCAACTGCACAGTTATTCACATTGTGATTGCAACATAAATCAAGATCCAAGCTTACTGAAGAGTATTTCAGATGTTTCCAGTATACCATGATGTTGCTATACCTCAGGTGCCAGGTATGAGCACTGTTGTGAGAGCAGTGGCTCCTGGTGGCATGAGCAATAGGCAGCTAAATCAAGGGGCTAAGCTCTAGCAGAAATATAAGTTCCAACATTGATAACTACAATGCAAGGCAGTACTCTGTGGTTCTCCAAGGTCCAAATCACCTGGAAGGTGATGCGATTTTGGCAGAATCCAAAGGAATTCCTTCAGGTGGAAAGAGGTGTTGCAGTGATGAAGGATCTTCATTGTCAATATGAACAATGCAAGTTTGCTAGAAGCCAGTTTTAACCCATCAGCCTTTAAGCATTAGAGTGATAACAGGAGAAAAGGGAGGCAGACTGCAAAGTTTGGAAGGGAGTGTAGTAATTTGTGCTGCTGTGGGTATACTCTCCTCTTCACACCTGAGATCTGAGAGCAACTATAGAAGGATGTCACTAAGGAAGAAGCAATGTGTATGAGAATAAAGGCACCCAAACCACAAGATGATTACTGGACAATATGTTGCAAGACAGATGCATCTCCAGTGTTCTCAGCTTGTACCTTTCACTGGTGCTCTCTGAGGTAACAGTATAAACCAAATTATTAGCCTGGTTGAATTCAAGAGACTGGTCCAAAAAAATTGGAATAATATCAACATCATAGAGAAAAGTCTCCTTTTCCTGCCCATCACCACATGGCTCTTTTTACCCACTAGCAGGTTCTAGCTCTATCTTCCAGTGGACTCAATATCAGTACTGGCATTTTTCCCTGCTTTCTTCATTTGTAGCATCCTGCATTTTGTCAGCATAAATAACAATGCAGGAAGGCATCCCCAACTAAAAGCTTCTACCATTTGTTTGAACTGATAATTTTCTTGCTTTGTGGAAGTTAATGCCAACATGCAACTTTCCTAGCACTAAAAAATTGTTTACGACATCATCTCCTACTGATTTCAACTACTTGGAAGAGTCACTGAACAGGAACAGATTACTCATAAATATAGTTGATATTAAAGAGCTCTGGAAGACCAAGAAGGTAAGTTATAAAGCATTCCAATGATAACAAGAGAAAGCATCCACCTTTATAGGGACTCCACTTGTCAATGCTCCAATTCTCTAGGTTGATAAAACAGCATCTAGTTGGATGGTACACAAAACACTGAGCAATCCTAGAACACAGACCACTGACTCTACCCTTTCAAAGCAGTAGGAACCACCTTGATCTTATTTAAGAATTCTTAAACATGACAGATTATTTTATCTTAGAACAATTGTCTTACATGAATTATAACCTCCATGTGTTTAAATCTTAATCACACTCTAGAACCAGGTTTAGGATTGAAAAAAGATGAGACTAAAGAAATACTGAATTTAACTGCTGCTTGCTGAGTCTTAATGTGAGTTCATTTTCCATACCAAAAAAAAGGAAGCCTAGGAACTGCCTTCTGTTAGAAAACAAATGAAAGCTGATGCTCTTGAGGACATGATCTAAAGAACATATATTTAGGGATGTAATAATGCTAGAAAAATTTGGTTTTGTTTCTTATTTCTTATCCACTGGCAGACACCTTTCTAGTACCTTCGGCCTGAAAAATATTAAGCTGATTCATACACTGAAGTCCAGTAAATTCTGAATATAAAATTCCATTTGCAGTATTGATCAGCAGAAGCATTAGCAGGAGACAAGGAAAAATCACCAAGGGAATTCAGTACTGAAGCAAGTGAGGTTCAGGGGCACAGCAGGGAAGTCTAGAGAGGAGAAAAGTGAAACCTAACCAAGAGAAGCAGGGTTGAAAAGACTGAATATAAGCTGGAAACATCATCTCATTTGAACAGTTCACAGTTCTTCCTGCTCTCCCCCACTTTAACATTCAATAACAGTTTCTATACTAGGATTTAAAGTATTCTTTTCTCCAAATAGACATTCATTCCCAAGTCCCTAAGCAGGTACAAAAGTCCATCTAGAAATCATAGAAAAACAGTTTCATATTTTTAATAAATAAATAATTGCAATTATTTTCCTTCATTTTTCTATCTCTTCTCTCTTCTTCTTCCCTGACAAAACAAAATGCTTCATTCCTAGATTGCTTAACAGCATATTATCCAGTTTTATCCTAGTCCTAAATCTTAGCCATCAGCTGGCTACCAGAAGTAAAATCCAAAAGCTAATGATACAAGTGAAATTATATAAATTTACATGCAAATAATACATTCTGGGATAAATTTTAAAGGAACTGCTGAAAACTGCAAGTCAAAGTGACAACTCATATTCCCTGTAAGTTTTAAGCAATTGAAAATTTCTAATGAAGAAAGCAAGTAGATGCTTAAAAAGATTTTTTTTTCCTGAACATAAGTTTTCTTGTAAAAGTGTATCTGTGCCAGAATGTGACAGCAGCTTTAAAGAGCAGCAGATCAAAAACTGTTATGATTTCTATCATTTTCACAGATACCTGGGGAAACAGGAAAGCCAGCCACTGTTAACTGATACAACCCTAGAGTAGGTGCCTCTCAGGCAGCACACACAGGGTGTGGTCAATATGTGCAACTAATCCCTGAAGATAGAAAATTGGTGTAGACATGGGAACAACAGAAATGACCCATCAATATTCAAAAAGGCATGAGAGAAGAGCAGGGTGGTGATGGCCTCTGTCTCCCTGCAGCACAGAAAAAGAGATCAGAGGCATAAGGACACAACTCTGTCCTTAAAAAGTAATCCATTTCTTTTTTATTCTTTTCAAGCATACCTATCTTAAGTGGAAGTTGGTGAGGAAGGCTGCATTCTGCCTTCACTGAGATTTCCACCCTCCTCCATCACCAGCCTTATGTGATTACATCAGGCTTTTTGCTGTAGCATTGCAAGGACCTTGCTGGAATTCTACTTGACAACATTGTGTATCTTCTACCCTGTAGTTGTGGAAATAACACCTATATGCAAGAAAGAACAATGATGTGAATACTACAATATGCATTGTTAGATCAGACCTGGTCTGACCTACAAATTTTAACAGGTAATGGAACTTTTTTACACAGTTCTGACACAGATGTCACTTAAACAAGGATTCCAGCCTTGGCAGTTTTGTTTCAGTGAGCCAAGGCCAGGATAATCCTTTCTAGCAATTTTCTCCTTGATTTTTGAACCACCAACTTCCACATAAACCAGAGTTTGTTACCTGTTACTCCCCTTCTACAGCCATGCATTGGACAAGCATTGACAAGACATAGGATAGACCTTCAGCAGCGAGCCAAGCAATTCCAGTCATGAATCCCTGCAAGGAACAAAGCTCATTTCTTAACCCTTTTCTTCAGGTGGGTGTACCACGAGGAAGAAAAAATTAGTGATCCAATGAAAAAGAAAAAAAAAAAAAAAGGAAAAGGAAAATTCCTTGATGGCAGTTCTAACTCTCCAGCTCTTAAACTATGCCAAATGTGGATCATGAGTAATGGGGATTGTTTTTTAAAGCTTGCAGTCACTACAAAAAGAAAGATGAGTCAAACCTAGACAACTAACAGAGCAAAAATAGCACATGTGTGTACCTTTCACAAAACTACTTTTCAGAAAGTTCTTTAGCCACAGAACCAGACAAATAACCAATACAGATAACTCTGAAGAGAACAGAGACAAATTGATGAAGACTAACCAGAGCTGTACATCTGCATTTGCCATTATGTCCTCTGCTTACTCAAGTCTTTAAGTTATCAGCACATACAGGTTATAGGAAAAATAGATACACCAGAAATCATATATCCTACAAATAGATATTTATTTTTTTCATTCTAATGCAGGTGATGAACCATCTTCCATCAAAGCTCGCAAGAGCTCTTTAACAGATGCTTTCTTAAAAGCCAGAGTAAAAAAAACCTGAATGCTGTACAGGATCTAGAAAAGGATTCCCATCAACATTGACAGGAGCTTGCATGTAGATCAAGTTTAGCATATTGTGCAAAGACTTTGTAGTCAGGTTATGATTTTTACCCATTACTAGCCTTCATAAACTGTTTATAAACATCAGGCAAAATGACTTGGGGTTTTGTGTATGTTTGGTTATTTAAGATTGCTCTTGTAAAGGCACACATACAAAAAAGAAATCAGAAGATGAAAGAGGGAAATACTCCAGTAAAGATCTATTGACATCATTTTTCCTAGATAAAAATAAGAAAAAAAATACACATTTGAGCAAGATATAGCCACACAAGTAATAGTTTGGAGGATTACTCCTTCAAAATCATTCTATTTAACAACACTTCAGTGATTTAAGTGCACATGGGAGTCACCTAGCTTCACCAGTTTTCTGAAATCATTCCAGCAGAAACAATACTACTTTTGCTAATATTAAGTCCTCCACACTGAAATTTCAGTTCAAGCCTCTGACAGCTCTTAATGTTGCCGAGACATGCAGTCATTCACCACTGCTCTGCACTTTGGCATTCTCAGGACTATACTTTGGAATTCCTGTAGATGAAACAGCTGGCACAGGAAATTCAACATATTAGCAATACCATTTGCAGTGCTCTTTCAAAGAAAACCAGTGCATAGTTCTCCAGATGAGAAAACTCCTAATCTCTTTGTTATCTAAACAGTGAAAAGTTCCCATGTATATTTCAGATGTAGAAAAACAAAGTATCTTGCTACATACTACTAGCCAGATGACTCCAAGCTATGCCTTCCTTACCAGCAACTGAGAAGGGGGTATGTACTTTGACCAGGAAAGATTCAGCACACAAAACAAAAACTGAGACAAATAAATATCAACAGGATGGAGAAAAGGAACTTGTTACCACAGCTGGCAATTAAATGACACACACACACACAAAAACCAAAACACAACTGAAACAAAACACCAAACCAACCTACCAATGCAATTATCCATCAGAGACTCTGCAGTTACTGCGGCTCCTACATGACTTGCAGCCTTGCTGATCAAGGGCCGTCACAGGACACCTAAGCAATAAGGATTTCACATTTCAAACTTGGAATACTGAGCAGCAATTCCCCATTTTCATGAAGCCTAGGGGTACCTGGGTCCACCTTGCTCGCTTTAAAAATGGCAATAAAGTGAGGATCTCCGGGGTTGGTTGGTTTTGTTTGTTTCTTGTTAACTTCTTCTGCTCTTAAAAGTAAATAAGCCTTTTACAATCTACCTCCATTTGCAGCAGGGAGCAAAATTACTTTATTAGAAGATCCTGAAGATCCCCCCCCTGCTCCAAACTCATTTCACCTGAGTTCACACCTGCCATATGTCCTCTAAGCTTACAGTATAATGAATTCCATAAGGTGAGAAAAAAAAGCCTTAATTACATAGATCTTACTACATCTGTGTGTTTTCACCACTGAATGGGGAAAAAAAAAACCCTAACAAGCCAAGCTAGTCCCCCTAGTGTACCTTTGCAGTAGGAGTCTATAGAATATGTGGCAAATCACTGCTCTGTCTGTATGAAGCTAGCTTTTTTTTTTTCAGTAGAAGACACAGCCACTTACAGAAACTGTGAGGAAGCCAGGCAAATTCTCCATCCATTTATCTCATTTCCCATCGTTTCTATTTCTAAACAAGTTGGAAAAAAAATGTGGTACAGAGAAAATTAATCTGTAGCCAGAAGATGTTATTAAATAAAATGTGCTGACCTGTTGGCTATCGATAGGTCTAGTTCTAACACAGTACTTCGTTCAGCTCAGTGCTTTCTGTTACTTCTAGCACTGAAACTGCATTTAAAAAGCTAACAATATTGAAAAGACATTTGATTCACTGTCATTTCCATCCTGGCATCCATAAGTGACAATCAGTGCTGTGAAAACGTTTCCTGTAGTCATGTTAAGAGTGCTATAAAAGCCAGGTATGCAAAAAGATATACACAAAAAGGGAAAGCAACTATTCAGGTGCCTCCACAGGCTAATTTTCAGTTTAAGCGTTGGAAAAAAGTAGGTTTTATCTACTGTCTAGCGGTACCCCTGTTCCCAAGTTGAACAAAGCATCAGACGTTGTACTCAGGTGAAAACACAAATAAAGACTGCTAGTCAGAGGCTCTACAAAGACAAGAAAACACTTGCTTTCTAAAAACAAAACTGGGCATAGCAGAAGAGCTAGGAATCTCTCCAAAAAAGCGTTACATCATATAAGGCACTGTCAAACTTCATGTCACCTCCACAGAGGCCGCAAACTGCTGCTCCCCACCTCGCCCCCTCTCCCCCGGTGAGCGGGGATTCATGACCTAAAAACCCGCAATTGGCGGAGAGAAGCTGACAGCAGCAGCCTTCCCAAGGGAGAGCTTCCCGGGCCGAAGGCTCGCCGGAGAGGCTGGAGCGCTCTGGAGAAAGCGCCCCAGCGTCCCAGCCAAACTCCAGCTTCGCCCCGAGCCGGCGGGCAGGTCCCGTTGAGACAGCCTGCCTCCCGGAGCAGGCACGCCGAAGGGAGAAGCCGAAGGGAGAAGCCTTTCACGCTCCGCGGCGTGTCACCCTTCCACCCCCCACGCCTGCGAGCACCGGCCCCCCAGCTCTCCCGGACTCCTCGGCGGTACTCGACGGGACGGCGGCCGGAGCCCCTGGCGGAGCGTCTCCTGGCCGGAGGAACGGGGCGTGGGACGCGCTACAAACAAGCGCCCGGGGGGGGCTCCGCGAAGGAAGAGGAGCAGCCTCCTCCGGCTCGGGGGACGAGGGGATGCGCTCCTTTGTGCCAGGAGAAGCGCCGAGAGTGCCTCCGCCCGGGCATTTCTTCAAGACCAGATCTGACAGGATTAACAGCCGGGAGATAAAAACCACCACCCCAGTGCTGCTGGACTCGGGTACCCCCTCCCCCGGGCTGCTAGAAGGGAGACACTCACCGATTGTTTCTCGCCCTCCCCCGCCCCTCGCCTCTAAAAGCGGCAGCGACCCGCCGAGGAGGCGCTTACCTTCCCCGGATGGCTCCCGGGCCGCCGGGACGGGTGCTCAGCACCCGTTTCTTCGCGCAAACAAGCGGGCTTTTCCCCTCCTTCGCTCCAGGCGAGCGGCTCCAGCTCCGTTCCCGCAGCCCAGCGCTCCGGAGGTGTCAGCCGGCGGGTCCCAAGCGGGGAGGCACAGACGGCTCCTCTCTCCGCGGGACGAGGAGCCGCTGATGGTGGGTGGGAGGAGGGCGGCGGGGAGGCGGGCGGGGACGCGGCGCCCGCCCCGCCCCCCGCAGGTGCGGTGCGGGGCCGGAGCCGGACCGGCGGCGGGAACAGCGGGGACGGCCGCTAGCCAGAACGGAGCCGAAGGCGACCAGATCAACGCCAGCAAGAACGAGGAGGACGCGGGGTAAGCGCCGCGCCTCCCTCGGCGGGCTGAGGCGGGAGCAGGCCGCACCGCCCCCCCCCTCCTTCCCTACCTTCCGCGGCGCGGCCCCGCGGCCATCCCGCCCCGCCGCCGGCTCCGGAGAGCGGCTCCGTGCCGCGGGACGGCCCCGGGCGGGCAGGCGCGGAGCGGCGGCCGCCGGGACTCGGGCTCGGGTCGGCGGGGCGGGCGGCGTTGG
>JANHGL010010297.1:1097-44601 GCA_024611195.1 Ceyx melanurus
GCCGCATCGCCTTTGGGCGGGGGGCCGCGCGCCCCCCCAGTGCTCCCCTGTCTGCTCCCTGTGTAGAAACCCACTTCTTCTTTTGTGTTTGCGGGACCGGGGCGCCCCCGCGGGGTGGGGGGGGGGGGGGGGGGGGGCTGCTCAGAACTACTTACACCCTTTAGTAGCAGGTTTTTGTTTTTTGTTTTCTTTTTTAAACACATGCTCATTTATGAAAACAATCATCACCCTGGCACGGTCCAAGCATATACAGACAAATCTACTCTACGACACAAGGGGCTGCCAAAGGGATGGGGTGGAAAAGCCTCTACTCATCCACTCAGCGGTTCCAGCACAGTCACGGAGGGCAAATGGCCACCCGGGGCCCTTTCTGCCCAGTGCCACCAGCACTCCAGCTGCCAGACCTGGCAGGAGATCTAGGGGACACCCGACAGTTGGCTTCAGACACATCTCGGCTTTGGGAGGGGAAAACAAACGGTTTCTTCCAAATGAGTAGGGTAATTTGACCTGGGAAGGGAGGCAGGACTCGGCTGCCCATGGGCCAGAGCCCAGCCCTGGCACCG
The DNA here is from genome assembly GCA_024611195.1 of Ceyx melanurus. NCBI lineage: Eukaryota > Metazoa > Chordata > Aves > Coraciiformes > Alcedinidae > Ceyx > Ceyx melanurus. Next base: position 1,661 of record JANHGL010010297.1, read on the forward strand.
GGAGAGAAACGGGCAGGAAGGTCCTGCCTCCTCTCCCGAGGACTCCCCTGCACTGTGCCATGGGGTGCTAGGGTCAGTGGCCCCCACCCTCCCTCTTCTCTCCCCTCCCTGCTTCCCCAGGCAGTGAGGGTCCCGGCCAGGGCTAGGAGCTGGTGGGGTGGAGGGGGGAGGGAGGGGTCCTGGGCTGTGTGCTCCGAGGAGCAGGGGGAGAGGAGGTTTTGTACCTCATCGTGTCACTGATTTTGAAGTCCTGGAGCTAGAGCTGAATGAACAGTAAAAGCAGGTTAAATCATTAACGAGTTAGGGGATGGGGAAGCAGTTGTAAAAGGAACAGAGGAAAAAGGCCAGATTATTATTTTTCCTTTTCTTTTTTTTTTTTTCCTTTTTTCTTTCTCCTTTTTCTCTTTTTTTCCCCTCATCTTCTCTCATCTCCACCAGCCTCGCCCTGATCACAAGCCCTGCTTGGCCAGCGAAGCGGACACTTCGTCGGCTAGCGTGGCCAGCTGCGGGGAGTCCACCATGTTGATGCTGCCGGTGGAGGAGACGTTGCTCAGGCGGCGCGGGGAGGCGTCTCCGGAGATGGTTGGGGACTTGTAGACGATTTCGGCGCCATGGTCGGTCTTGGCTTTGGCATTCTCGCGGAAGGTCAGCTTGTGAGTCTCAATCTGCAACGAGAGCAGCGGGCACTGAGAGGGCAGCGGGCAGGGAGGGCCAGATGGGCAGGGTTTACCTGCAGACCCTCTGCTGGTCATCGGCCTGATGCCCCTGGCACTCCCCAGTCCTCGGGCACATCCTCTGCAGCTGCTCACAGAGGGACCAGGCACAGCAGGCGGGGGTGGCAGGACGGGAGCAGCTGGGGATGCTGCCAAACCCACCCCATGTGCCCAGGCCCAGAATGGCGGGGGGTCCCAGGTGCTCAGACGGCACGACCTGGATGGCTCCCACTCCCCTGGCAGAGATTTACAGTTCTCAGAGATCCTGGGATCCCCCTCAGGGTGGGATTTCCCCACCTCCAGCTGCCCCTTAACCCCCAGCCCACACAAAGTGCTGTTCCCAGGAGCTGAACCCCTCTCTCCTGGCCAGGGAGGGAAAGTGGATGGGGTTTGCTACTTACTGGTGCCCTCCCCAGCTGGGAGCTGGCTCTCCGGGGGGGTGGGTGGCTCCAGCACCAGGGCCTGGAGCCCAGCAGGGTCTGGGCTCGGGGTCCGAGGAGCCTGGGGACAGGTCTTTTCTTCCTTGCCTTTCTCTCTCTACAGGTGAAGAAACCCACCCAGGGTGGTGGGGGTGCAAAATACGCATCAGCAACAACAACAAAAAAAAAAACCAAAAACAAAAACAAAACCATGATCCGATAAATGTCAGCCAGAGGGAAAAAAAGACCAAAAAAATAACCAAGAAAGGAAATAGAAAATTGGCAAGAAAAAGATCTGAAAAACAGGGCAATTCACTGGCTTGGAGGAAGAAGAGCAGCTGCCTTTGGAGATGGGGAGGAAAACTTTCCACACAGAGCAGCAAAGAGCCGCCACGGGCACAGGGAGCTCAGTGACACCAACCACCTCCTCCTGGGGTGGGGTTAGGTAGGGTCCAGGCAGCTGCCACACGGCAGGCCTGAGGCCATGGGTCACAGCCATGCAGAGAAATTCCCCCTCCAAAGGTCAAGTTCTTCAAGCTCCGGCCTAGCAAACATGCCGGGTCTGAAGGAATCGTCACCGTCCTGGTAAAATGCTGAAAAAGGGCTCGGTGAGGCACAGTCTGATGCGCAGCAGTGAGAGAAGGGTAAGGAAGTCAAGCAGTCCATCAGTCAGAGGCCAGAGTACTGCTGGGAGGGTGAGAGCCAGGAGCTGAGCAGAGAAAAGGTGGCCAAGAGCAAAGGGCCAAAATACAGGAGCCAAAAGAGAACTTTCCCCTCCCATTGAGAAAAAATCCCAAAATGTTTTAAAAAGAAGCAAGAAAAAAAAAGCACTTTTTCCTTGGATAAATCCAACCCCTGGAGTGGAGTCTCAGCTCTGTGCTTACCTGATCAGGCTGCCCTGCCTGCCAGGGACGGGCAGTGGGGTGGTCAAGGTGTTTTACTTACATTGAAGTCACCACCAAAGCCTTGGCAGGAAGAGCCCAGCCCCAGTTCAGCATTTCTGACCCGACTGGCTTTTGACTTTCTGCTTCACCCCCACTGGAGAATGCACCTCGCTCCCGCACACAGCCCTTGAACTAAGAGATCCCCTTCCTTCTGAAGTGGTGCCTCCTGCAAAGTCACCTTGTCTAAGCAACGCTAAGCCTTTGATGCTCCACTTTCACTGTGGAACCAGAACCCTGAGCTTTGGCTACAGCGCTGGGAGTAACCAGCAGTGCAGAGAGCAAAACCCGGTGCTGATGCTGGGCCCGCTTCATGTGAGAGCTCTGGACAGGAATGTGTTTCTGCATTGACTGCAGAGAACAGCAGAAACCACAGGAGAGGCCACCACTGACATCTGTGCTCATTGGGTGGCCATGGGCCAGGAGGACAGAGCCTGTCGTGACAATCACCAAATTGGCTTGGGTGGGAGAATCCCTAAAGGGCTGGGCAGCCTGTGACAGCCCTGCAGGGGAACTAATTGTCCCTCAGCTCCAACCTAAACTTCCCCTGGTGCAACCTGAGGCCAGTTCCTCTTGTCCTGTCCCTTGTTCCTTGGGAGCAGAGCCCGACCCCCCTTGGCTCCAGCCTCCTGTCAGGAGCTGTCAGAGCCAGAAGGTCTCCCCTGAGACTCCTTCTCTCCAGGCTCAACCAGCCCAGGTCCCTCAGCTGCTCCTCCCCACAGTCCTGCTCCAGACCATTCCCCAGCTTTGTTACCCTTCTCTGGGCATGCTCCAGCACCTCAATATCCTTCTGGGAGGGAGGTACCCAAAACTGACCCCAGGATTTGAGAGGCACCCTCCCCAGCAGGCAGCCCAGAGGGACAATCTCTGCCTCAGTCCTACTGGCCACACCATTGCCATGCCTCTGACACAGCTCTGCTCCAGGACACACCCCCGGGTTGGGGATGCAGCCCCAGAGCCCAGGGTTCTGTCCACAGGCAGCAGTCACTGTCAGGCAGGTGACTGGGCTGTTGGGACAGCAACTGAGTGGCCTATCCCTGCACTAGGACAAGCCTGAACAGGCCACCCTATGCTAGGACATGGGCAGCAAATGGCTTTGAGCACTCAGGAGCAAGTGCTGCCTGACGAGCTGAGGGGAGAGGCTGGGAGGGCTGAAGGTGACCTGGGTGAGCATGGCCTTCTCCGAGTCCAGACCTCAGCAGCTCTCTGCCTGTTCACAGACACCCACAACAGGCCTGTTCTCAACCCAGTGCCCCTTTACCTTTTTATTTCCTCCTCCAGGGACGTGGCTGATGTTATCTAAGGACCCGATTTTTGACTGCACCTTATCTTTGAAGTCCAGTTTCTCAGATTTCACCTCCACCTGGCCACCGCCTGGAAGAAAAGAGCACGAGCTGGGTGAGCTCCCAGGGCAGGCTGGAGAGAAAGTGCTGAGGGGAGCTCTACTGAAGCCCTCTCAGGCTGAGCAGAGGGGTGAGAAGCAGGAAAACAGTGGCAAAAGGCACTCCGTGGTGATTTAGGACACCCAGGGCAAATGGGAAACAAGGTGAGGAGACTTCCCAAAGAGTTCTGTGCAGGGATGTCAGCCCTGCGAGCTCCCAAGGACCAGCATCTGGCCCTGGGGGACCAGCAATCAGCAGCATGGGGCTCCTTGAACTTCCAAGGATCAGCAACCAGCTCTAAGGGACCAGCACCAGGCCCTGGGAGCTCCCAAAGACCAGCACCTAACCCTGGGAGACCCCAAGGAGCAGCACCCAGCTCTACCATACCTGGTTTATGATGGATGTTGCCCAGGGAACCACATTTGGATGTCACATGGCTCAGGTCGACTGGCTTGTAAACAATTTGAACCTGTCCATAGGAGAAAGGAACAGGTGATGAGCTTCTTGTCACCGTGGGCAGCCTGGGGAGGGGGGAGGCACAACACGCACCGGCACCCGATCCAGATGTGAGGGAGGGACAGGTTAAAGCCCAGGAAGATTAATGACACCAAAGAAACCGTCATCAGAAATGGGAGGTCATTAATGCCCGTGTGCAGTAGCCTCTCTTAACATGTCAGCATGCACGAGGTCACCTCTCCACAGAGTGTGGGGGGGAAGTAGAGGCAATTTTAAAGTGCTTTTTTTTTTTTTTAAGTGAGAGAGAAAGTGGAGTGGTAATTAATTAAGATTTGCATACACATCATCCAAAAGGAGGAGATATACCAGAGAGAAAAACGTAAAAAATAAATACCTTTTCTGGTGTAAAACATAAAGCTTATGTCCACAAAAACTGAAAGAACAGAAATGATCAATGTGCACAGAAATTTTTAAAGTGACCAAAATATGCATTTCTGAAAAATGCTGCAACGAAAATAAAGGTTAAAAAAAAAACCAACAACAACAAAAAAAAGTAAAAAAAAAAAACCAAACAAACAAGCAAAGTCTCTATAAACTCAGTCAGGAGTTCCCGTGATATATATTACAATGGCAGTTCTACTCTGCTGAACAGCATCTCGTGATGGTTTTTATTGGGTTTACTTGTCACACCTCTGAGCACGAGTGGCAGTGACTCTGCTGAAACCGCCCCATGGAGAGCCCAGGAGGACAGGACATGGCCAGGGCCTCGTGCAGGGACAGCCGTGTGACACAAGATACACACACACGAGGGCCTGCGTCACGTGGAGCTGTTCGGTGGCTGCCTCGCGCCGAGAGACCATCGGGTGTTGTTGGGGACATGAAATCACAGCACACACACACACCAGCTGCGTCAGGAGCAGGAGACAAGGGGGTGAGCATCCCTGTACCCTCAGGACGTCACCTGGGACCCTGGTTCTGGGCTCAGAGCCGAGGGTCCCCCGGCTGTTGCTGTAACTAGAGGGGCTGTGCAGCTCTCAGACCTCGGCAAGGATGTGCCAGCACCAAAGGGCGACCTCTGCAGAGGAGCTGACCCTTCTGAGCAGCCTCTGGACCGGGGAGGCCAGAAGCCACAAAGGATTTGTCGTAGCCACCACTCTCCATCGCACTCAAGCAGCCTGTGCTGCCCCAAAAGCCCCCGGGGTGAAGGTCCATCCTGCAGTTCTGGTGTCAGCCCCCAGTGCTTGGTACTGGGCACTGAGAAACACCCCCAGCTCCACCACGCAGCCAGGAGGAGGAGGGGGAACAGAGGCTGGCTGGCACTGTCCCACCATCCCAGAGCTCCCACAGACCTGCCTTGTCTCTGATGCTCACCAAAAGGCACACTGGACAAAGTGGAGACAGAGGGGGGAAAAGTAGCCTGGGGTCCAGGAGCACAGGACAGACAGACATGAAGACAGCACTGGGGGAGGATCACGTGTAATGCAGGGGGCAGGAGGAGAGCTTGAGTCAGCCAGAAGGCAAGAAACAGGCCTCAGAAAGGAAAACTGGAGCCCTTCTGATCCCAGCTGTGATCCCCAAGGGCCCACGAGCAACTTGGCTACCACTGGGACCCGGGGCTGAAAGACCTCCCATGTCCAGAGCCAGCAATCAGCAACTGAAACACTTTCTGCTCTTGTTCCAGTTCCCTTTTTCCACAGGCAGGACTCCATTAACCTTTACCACCCTACTGGAGAGCAGAGAAGGGTCTTCCCCATTTCATCAATAAAAGAAAATGGCCACAGAGCTGCCTGCCTGGGAAACCAGTGCCAGAGACCTGGGGATCCCACCCTTCAGCTTCAGCAACGCTCAGGTCAACTTTTGCCTACGTCACCTTGTCAGAGACTTAAAAGAACCCCCAAGAAGATCCCACCCCCAGGTTATGGCAGGAAGGGCTCATCCTGTGGCTGGGCTGACAGACCCTGCCCACAGCACTGGGAAGAACTGAGATGTGAGGGCCACCAAAGGCTGGTGGTCTTTTGTCACTCCTGGTATCAGAGAAGCCCCAGGGCCTGGCTCTGCACCAGGATGGTCAGTGCAGCCACTGTAGCACCCAGCTTTGCCCTGGAGCTAAAGCTGCTGTTTTCCCTGTCATCACAGCTCCCCAGCAATCCCACGATGCCAGCCCCTGAGACCGGGCAGGGCTGATAACCTGCAGCCAAAAACCCAGATCCTTCTCAACCCCACTGCAGCTGCCAATGTCTGCCCTTGGTGTGAGCTCTCCACGCCGTGCTGAGGCTCATTATCAGCCATGGCGACAGAGGATGAGTGACCAACACTAACTCCTGCCATGACAAGTGGTCAGCCACACACCCAGCAGCCTGGCTAGTGTGGGACCCTGGGGTAAGGAAGAGCAGAATCTGCATGGAACCTGCTTCACAGAGGTCAGACCTCAGCCAAGCAGCTCCTCTGTTCCCTTAAATAAAGACAAAATAACATCAAATTTAAGAGGGAGGTTTCCAATCTAGTTTTGTCCCAACACTCATGTGCCAAGGCCCCTGCAACGCTCAGCTTCTCAGGGAGGGCATCCAGAGAGATCAAAAATAGCACAAAGAAAATCTGCCAGGAACATCTGAGAGGCACCAGGCAGGTTCCTCAGATGGCCACAGAGCAGGCAGCCAAAGACCCCCCCAGGTTGCACTGTCTGGGGTCTCAATGATGCACCTTCCTTGGCCTGTCACTATTCCAGGACCCAAACTCTTGAATCCAGAGAGACTGGTGTAAATCCACCAACCCCTGTGGAGTTTCTCCAGGTTTCTGGCACAGTAACTGAAAGCTGAGTCCAGCTGTTTATTTGGGAGTGGCTGAAAATGCCAGCATTGAACCCATTCACCCACTGTGACTTTAGGCTCGGCCTCCACAGGCACTGCCAGACACATTCATTAGTAAGAAGCTTTAATATTGGCACGGATCATACTTGCCTGATGGGAACGGGCAGGAACCTGCGTTTCCACTCGTGCAGAGTCACAGGTAATTCAGCAGGACATTAAAGCAACGAGGACAGCGTTTGCTCATCAATCTACCCAGCTACTGCATCAAGCAACTGTGTCACTGCCTGCTAGAGGCTGCCCACCCCGCAGGCAGCGAGGCCTCCAGCTCTCCAGGTAGCACAAAACCTTGGAGTGAGCGGGATGTTTTGTTACAGACACAGTTTCTAAGGGCGGGGTCGGTTAGTTCTGTCCATGTCAGGCATGTCCAGGACTCGTTAAGGTTCATCTAACCATGTCTTTGGGGTTAATGGGGTTAAAAGACAGGAGGGCACCAATGGCTATCAGGCAGCCGGGGCCGCTGCAATAGCATCGGTGGTTTAGTGAGTACAACATGCCACCGCTCGCCGGGGTTACCACAGTGCATTCCAAGTGTGAATACTCACACTGCCTCCTCCTGGGATGTGTTTGATATTATCCTTTGAGCCACACCTGGATTGAACGCTGCTAAAGTCCAACTTCTTATTAACAATCTGCACCTTTGGTAGCCAGAAAAGAGTCATTGCACGTCACCAATGGCTATCTGACGGCAGGCTCGCTGCAGATAGCATCGGCAGTTCAGTGTACACAACATGCCACTTAATCATTAGAACTATTAGAGTGCATTGAAAGTGTGAAGGTACTCACACTGCCTCCTCCTGGGATGTGTTTGATATTATCCTTTGAGCCACACTTGGATTGAACGCTGCTAAAGTCCAGCTTCTTATTAATAATCTGCACCTTTGGTAGCCAGAAAAGAGCGTGAAAAACAACATGACCATCTGGAGCTCGACCGTGCGTTACATCACCACACCCAGGAGCCTGCCTTGCAGCACCAGGAACAAAGGAGAACCTCTGGCTTGCTGCACAGATGCCTGCTCGTGGGTAGGAAGCTGAAGATGGAGGTGGGCAGTTTATTGCTAGAGGTTGGACACACCTGGCTAGAGAGGCAGTCCTGGTCTCCAGGCCAGAAACACCAGCAGAATAGCCAGTTCACACCATTTTCTTTCACTGAACAGAACAGGTAACTTGCTGGGCAGCAAACAAGCACCAGTGCTCTCAGACTCAGCTTCTGCAGAGCCATTGGAAAGAGGAAGGATGGGGAAAGGAGATAAAAATGCCCATCTGGCCCCATCTCCCACGCTGAGCAATGTGTCCCCCCTCCAGGACAGACACACATGGCCTCACGCTACACCAACTTGAGCAAAGGGAAAAAAAAGGGCAAAAAACTTGAGCAACTTGGGCAAAGGGGCAGCAGGCAGGAGAGAGGAGCTGTATCCAGCCTGGACTGGGAGAGGAGGCCTGAGCTCTGCTCTGGACAGGGCTCAAACTCCCCTCTATAGTTCCAAAGAGAAAAAGCAAACTCTGACAGGGATGCAATGCCCCATTCACACTTCTCTTAACTCCTGTATCCAGGAGACAAAAGGGGCAGCACAGAACAAACCCAAAGGCAGCAGCAGCTCTGCTGAGTATTCCTGATGACATTTCAGGTGGCAGAGAGGCTGGTGCCACAGGGGACCCACAAACCATGCTAACTGCACCCTCCAGACCCTCTCCCATACACAAGATTTTGGACTAATGAAGCTGTTTCCCTTTAGGGCTTGTTTTCTCTATCTGGATTTTGTAACGGTGGCTACAGGCACAGGAGCAGCTATTCCAGACAGTGCAGAGATGCTGACAGCCCCTGCTCCTTCACCTGCATAGCCTGAAGAGGCTTTAGAGCCCAGGTGAGCATCAACCAGAGGTACAGAGAGATGAAACCCAGCCTGTGCAGGAAGCCTGTCTGCAGCACAACCCTTCCGAGAGGGACAGGGACACGCTGGGTGACACGCCAGGGCCCTGGGTGACAAGCTCCACTAAGCCCGCTGAGCAGGAACTTCACCCTCTGTTTCAGGGGTCCCTGCCCTGCTGCTGCAAGGAGAGCTGCTTGCCACAGCCTGGATTCCAGCCACGGCTGACACACCTCCAGCACTGCTGCCCGAGCTCACACCAACCAATCCTGCAGATCAGGACCCAGTTCTGCTAGGCCAGGCTTTACCATGGCAGAGCTCAGTGAGCCAGTAACAACGCAGTGCTCAGACAGTGCAGAAATACCAGAAGGGTGATGGCCTGGCTGACTCTTGGGGTGTGTGCCCCATGGGCTGGGGGGCTCAAGTCTGAGCACAGAGCTGGGCCCAGACCCATAATCTGGCCACCCTAAAACCAGAGGGATCAGCCCCTTCTCCTCCCACTGCAACCCTTCTGCTGAGAGCAGCCTCACGTTCTGCACAATCCCCGCCAGAGCTGTGAAGAGCAATGAATTGTCCCAAATTCAGCTGCTCTTACTGGTTCAGTGACAACAATAAATGTGTTGTCTGGCAGAGAGGCAGACAGAGGAAAAAAAAAAAACAAACTTGTAAAAGCTGGGTTAAAATTAAATGGAAAGAGCAAACAATTTAACCAATTTACAATCAACAGAAAGGTTTCTTCTAAAATCCCTAAAATCAGTGTTCAAGGGGGGGGGGAGAAAGAAAAACTGACACCTTATGCTGAGTACCCATGTGATGGTCTGATCATGACCAATAGCCAAAGCAGCCCTGCCCAGGTTCCACAGTCCCCATGGCACCACAGAACACAGCAAAATGTGCTTTGTACAGTGAATTGTCAAAAAAAAAATGTTCAGTAAATGGCTGGCCACAGGAAAAATAAAGCACCCAAGGCAATGGAAATGCAAGCTGCTGTGCAAGATGGTGAAGAGCAGTCATCTCAAAGCCTCCCCCCATGCCAAAGGTCAGAGCCATGGAGTTACCTGGACACACCAAACATCAGGTACCACACTAGGAGCGGGTTGGTCAGAGCTCTGTTGCATCAGCAGCCACAGAGAGGTCTGCAGGGCAGGGTCCCACCCCCAGGACAGTGTTCAAGCACAAGCACATGGGGACTCCCAGACATCAGTCCTATCCTTGGCCCTCTGCAGAAGAGGGCAGCCAGAGGAACCAGGTGCTTTTGTGTCTCCACCCATGCAACGAGGAGGATTTGATAAAAACCTTGTGACATGGCCACAGAGTGCAAGGGAGAGGTGCAGAGAGGCTGGGGTGGGTGCTGAGCACTCAGCACCACAGCAGGAGCTTCTGGTGAGACTGCACAGATCTATTAGCTCACCTCACACTCCCCCCAAACTGCCTTCTGCTGGGCTTGCAAAACTTAACCTGAGACCCTGATTCCCAAGCACTTGGGAAGTTCACTTTGCTGCTCATGAAACTGCCTCTCTGGGAGTGAAAAGCACTAACAGCTGGAAGGATTCTGGGGTCACCAGTTCTGGTGACACTGCGCTGTGCAGCCAGACAGTAATTGATGGCAGAACACAACCCAACACCTCGGAGCTGGATCCAAAATCACAACGTGCTGAACAACACACCAACCTGGGATCCTCAAGGGGAGGAGACCACCCTGTCTGCTCACTAGTGAAGAAAGGGAGGCAGCAAGGAAGGGAGCACCCCAATCACACGGTGTGGGATTCAGAAACACAACGCTGACCCTGCAACTCTTCAGGGCTGCATGTCACCCTTTGCTCTCCCTTAGGGGACACCACAAGGGAAGGTCACTCCCCTGGCAGGCAGCCCACTCCCTGATGTACCAGCTTGTGAAAGCCATACCGCAAGATCTCTGCAGTCCCTCTGCAGGGACAGCTCCACTACACTAAGCCAGGCAAGCGATTTCAGGACAATCAGCTCAAAACACTCCCAAACCAGAAGCAGGCTGGACATCATCTGAAGCTTGGCCACCCACTGCCATTATCTCTGGCCCCAGCCAGGCTGCTGCTGCTCCAGGGAGGGCTCTCCCCTCGAGAACTCAGCATCAAGCACCCACCATCCCTCCAGCCAAGCCCCTGGAAAGCAGAGTCTGTCTTTACCTTGCCACCACCAGGCTGGTGCTTCAGGTTTTCAGTCGAGCCGATTTTGGACTTGACGTTTTTCAGGTCAGGCATGGGTGCAGCTGAGGGCTGGATGCGGCTCTTGGCAGAGGCAGGAGATTTGGGTGGTGTACGAACCACTGCCACCTTCTTGGGCTCCCTGGCTGGTGGGGTGGGCAGAGAGGGAGTGCGGGAACGGCTGCCTGGAGTCCCGGGGGAGCCGGGACTGCTGTAACCGCTTCTGTCTCCAGACTTCGGCTGCTCACCTGAGGTTTGTGGACAGAGGGAGGCAAGAGCAGGATAAGCAACCTGGGGACATGAGCCCTTCAGCTGCTCACCACCTGCCTTTATGGGGTTGGTCTGTCTGCTGCTGGGGTCCACCCACTGCTCCCAGCACTGACCATCAGCAAGGGGGGGATGGTTGTGCTTCCTTCCACCTCATTATGAAGGGAAAACTGATTAAAGCAGTCTCCCAGTATCTCAGAAGGAAGATGGTCTGCATTACATGTCCCCATCAGCATGTATGACACCCCAACAAAACCACTTTTCTATTAGAAATCATTTTATGTCATTAAATAAGACTGAATCCCAAGGAGCTCAGAACTGTCCCCAGTTTTAAAAAGAAAAGAAAAACCATGAACGTCACCTTTCTCAGACTTTGCTGCTGCAGGAGGTGGCTTTTTCTGCTCCTTTCTGCCTGTTTAATGAATGAGAAAGATGCTTAAACATAACAAAGCTGGAAATTTAATTGATTTATGCAGCTCTGGTTAAGTATGAAAAATATATATATTTAGTGAAATGCACCGTTTTAATGGAAATTGCTAATGCTTGATATTTTCTGGGGTTTTCTTCTCTGAGAATAATGGGCTAATCTCCCTTCCTGCAATCGAAGAATTGATCCTCTTGCCCCTGGTCTTTGTGAAATATCATCAAGAGAAAAGGAAGAGATAGATTAAAAAAATGGAGCTGCCTAAATCTTCCAAATTGGAGGAAATCCCAAAGATATAAAGCAACTACTCTCTCCTACACACTGGCAGCTCTATGAAGAGAGCTGTTAAAGCAGGATCCCAAAAGGCTCACGCTGGAGGACTCATCCCCAGCTCAGCCCCACAGCCTCGTGCCTGGGCTGAGCAGCTCTGAATCACCAAGACTGAGGACCTCGACCTGCCGGCCCTCCCCTCGTTCAGCATCTTGGCCAATCTACCCACAAGCCCCAGGCAGCTGCGTGGAGAGCCTGGAATCACCAGCACAAGGGCGCTGTGGGAAGGCAGCGGCACTTACCGGAGCTGGGGGGTGTCTTGGGGGCCGTGGGGGTCTTTGCTGGGATGCGTGTGGCATTGCTGGAGTTCCTCTGCGCCTGCCCAGCCGCCGAGCGCGGCGTGGCTGCCTTCGAGCCTCGAGCCTCCGGGCCCTGCGGGTGCCGGGGAAAGGCCAGTGTCAAGGGGGGCCTGCCCGGGGATGGGCTATCACCCTCCTGGATCAGAGCCACATGAGCTCCCCTGCTTCTGACCCCAACAGCCCACAGGAGCGCTTCACTGGCCTCCCCACACAGAGGCCCCTGTGATGAGACTGTTCACAACCTTCACCTGCCGCAGCCGCACAGTCGCCCCTGGGCTGCAGAGCAGCTGTACATTGCTGACATTGCTTTCCCATGTCAGCTCTGTTACTCTACACACACTCGGACCTGGTTAAAAACTGTGGTCAACTCCTTCGTCTGTTCTCCAAGTGTCACTGTTTCATTTCCCCTGTTCTGATAAAATTTTGTACAGAAGATAAATAAATCATTGGCTACAAATAAATCCAAGAAGAACAGCTCTGGTCAGGAGCAGCTGAGGGACCTGGGGCTGTCCAGCCTGGAGAGACAGTGGCTCAAGAGGAGACCTTCTGGCTCTTGACAGCTCTCCTGACTGTCAAGAGTTGGACTTCATGTTCTGAAAGGTTTCTTCCAGCCACAACGACTCCCTGATTCTGTGACTCTATGGTTAGAGTAGGGGCTGCATTCGGGGCAGTGCCAGACTCTGAACACAAAGCAGCACCTCCTCCCTCCCCACCTCTCATACACACTTGACACAATCACAAATGTCATCTGTGACAGCATGGAAGCAGCTACATGCTGTTTATCGTCTTCTGATCCTGCAGAAAAGCCTCTCCAGATCTATAAACCAACACACCCTCTTTTTGGTGACTTTCTAATGCTGGTCTGCACACAAAAGCTCATGAAAAACACGTCTGTGACCACTTAGGAGCTGCCTGGTCTGCAGGCAGCAGTAAACCAGAGCAGAGCCACCTCACAGTAAAACCTGAGCCCATCATCTGCCACTTGCAGGCTCTGCTCATCCCTCACCAGTCTCTGCTGGTCCCCTCTCCACGTGTGTATCTGGGTGACCAAAGACCACAAAGGGAAACTCTTTTACACTGCAGAATAAGCCTCAGATGTGGGTGAGTTCCCTGTTCTCCCTGCAGCACCTGGCAGATCTGGCTCCAGCACATTTCAAATACGTCTGCTGTTTACAGCCAAGGTGCCTGTAAAACACAGCAGAAAGCTGCCAAACAGCGCGGGAGAGCATAAAGGGACCTGGCAAAGCCTCAGCGAAAGCAGGGAACACCCTGCAGCAATTAGGTGCTGCTGTAACACAGAACAAGGAGCCCACGTGCTGCTGAGGTGGATCAGGATGCTTCAAACACCAGAAATGGAAGGTCATGGGGAAGCAGGTCCCACCCTCTCCACAGGGCAGGAGTGGAGAGACTGCCCAGCCAAACACTATCACAAATGCCTCTGGGTGTTCCCCAAGGCACTTCTGCCTCTCTCACATCCCATTTCCTTACCTTGGCTTTGGTTTCTTGCGTTCCTGTACTGGCAGGTTGGGGTGTGACTCGTTTATAGGTGGAGGCAGGGCTGGAGGGTGTTTTCAGAGGGGTTGTGCTAGAGGAGGTGTGTCGTTGTGGGGGGATGGAGGGTCTAGTGCCTGGGGGTTTGGCAGTGGAAGGTGAGGATTTCTTAAACATGGAAACAAAATAAAATGGGAACAAAAAAACCCATCAGTATGGGAGGGAAACAAAAGGGGATCACTGAGGTGAAACAGGATTAGAAGGTGCAATGCAAAACTGGTGTGGGGTGGGCAGCGTCAGTGCTGCAGGGCCTGGGTACTGCCGGGTGCCATGACTGCACCAGCACACCCAGCATCCCTCAGCTCTGCTACTCCCACAGGGTGCAGCAACACCCAGCCCTCTCTCTGGCGAACGTGTCACCCAGTGTCAGCCTGCCCTTGCCACCACCCTCTGCACCAGTGGCAAGTTTCACCACTTGAACTCTTTCCTCCCCAGCTCTCTGTGTGCTGCCCTGGCAGCGATGCCACGTTCTGGGGGCACAGGGTCCCTCAGCCCCATCCAACCTGCTGTGTCAGTAACAGGTTTTTATCTGGATGATCAGACCAAATGCCTATGCCAGCCTCACTACAGACAGACCCTTCAATACTTCACAGTGTCCAGCAGCTTGTTTGTTACCTCACCCAGGCACTGGCCAGGTCAATGACCAACTGAACTACAGCTCCTCCACATTACCAGTGATGTCCTCCTATCTTTAAGATATATCTTTAAAGATATATCTTACAGATCTTTCTATCTTTCTTTAAAGATAATCTATTATTCTGTCTTCAAAGGAAAATACCATAACTTCATTTAAAGATACATCCTATATCTTCATATACATATATCTTTGTAATTCTTTCACTCAGAATACAGCGTCTGCAAGGCTTAGAACATTTAATTTCATTTTTTAGTCACATTGTCTTCCTCTTCTCACTGTTATGCTGCTTCTCCCCAGTACAGCCCAGTGCAGTTCTGTGTTTGGTTCTGCACTAGTTTGCCCAGCAAACCAACTGTCTGCTTTCCAGGCTCAGGCTAAGAAATTATTTCTCAACCCACCCACCTGACCCCAGAAGCCACATGTCTGGTTCAGATTTGTGTAGCTGCCTCTCCCCCAGAGATCACCATGGACTGCACCGTCCAAACCAGGGTGAAGGAAGGAAAAACAAAACTACTCTTGAAAGACAAGACGGGAGGAGGGAGGATGATGGTGAGGCCTCCTGAGAGGAGCCACAACCCGTGAGAGCAGCAGACGAGTCAGGAACATGCACAGAGCTCAGTGTGCTGGTGCCACCTCTGGTTTAATTTTTGCAACTTACCTTCAGTTTCTTTTCCTCAGCTTCGGTCCCCTCCTTGTCAATACGACCTGACAGAGACAGGCACAGTTACACCTCTTGGGCACGGTCAGTAGACTATAGAGACGTGATCACAGCTGCACTGCAGCAACACGTGTGCTGGGGGGCGTCCCATGTCCCTGCTCTCCTTAGAATTAATGATGAGTCTCAGAAATACCGTAAAGTCACTTGTTTCTGGCAGAAATCCTTCCCCGTGTGACTCTATGAGGTTGTTAGTCCAGCACTGACCCAGCCCAGCAGCCACACCTGGTTAAACTGGGGACTGGAGAAAGGCTGGAGCTGAACAGCCACAAAGCAGCCATTTGATGGGATGTGAGGGGTACAAGTTACTCCTGGGGAGATGCCAATGAGACACAAGAGGACAATTTTTCACAACATGAGCAGTCATTGGAATGATCTCCCCAGGGAGCTGGTGGAGTCCCCATCACTGGACACTGGTAAGATTCAGCTGGACAAGGTGCTGGGCCACCTTAGCTGGACAACTCCCAGGAAAGGCTGGACCAGATGACCCATGAGGTCCCTTCCAATCTGGGATTCTACGACTCTGTCTTTGAAGGAAAAGACTATTAAAAAATTAAACAAATTCCTCTCAAATTCTCAAATGCATCTCCAGCCTGCCATGGCCTCCAGGCTCCAGAGCAAGCCATGCCAGTGCCCTGCAGCACGCGTGCAAAGCTCCCCGACAGCTCGTTAGGCAGAGAACGATGAGAAATCTGTTATGAGCTTTGGCTCCAAGGGAAAATAAAAAGCTACATCAACGATTTCTCCCGGAACCCAGTGCAGCGAGCGCTGACTCCACCGCAAACCAGGCCCATGGAAGCAGCCAAGCCAGCTTTTGGGATGTAGAACTGGGGTGAAAGGCAAAGCTGACCCCAGGCCAGGCCCTGGACAGTCGGAGCTGAGGTACAACACGGTGAGACACCAGCGGGTGTTGATGTGCGTCCTGCTGTCCCTGTACTAATAGAGCTCACTGCAAAGCCCACGGTGGGCACTGAGCAGGGCCCGAGTGACACCCCTCTGAGCCCCAGCAAAGGTGGAAAACAGCTCTTGGAGAAAGAAACATCTAAGAGCACTCTGTCAGCAGGGATGGTCATGCATTCAGACTTTCAACTGAGACCTAAATGACTAAATGACCTTTAAAGGTCCCTTCCGACCCAAATCATTCTATGGTTCTACGATTGCTAAGACTGAGACTGCTGCATGAAGACAGCAGCTCCAGGGACTGGCTGCCCTCCCAGCCTGGTCTGAGACACACACAGGGTTAGATGCACCCAAGAGCTGGGCCTCTGCACACAGGCAGCTCCTGCAGAACACCCCAAATACAGGCTGCCCAGGGAGGCTGTGGAGTCTCCTTCTCTGTAGAGATTCCCAACCCACCTGGACAATGAGATCCTGGGCCCCCTGCTCTGGGTGACACCTGCTGGATCAGGGAGGTGGCAGCAGATGATCACCAGAGGTCCCTTCCAACACCCACCATGCTGGGATTGTGTGAAATAGAGCCATCGTGTTGGACCACCCAGGGATACAGTGTCCAGAGTCAGGGTGAGAGCAGGATGCTCTGTAAAAGCTTCTGACATACCCTGCAGTGGGGCAAGCCCAGCTGGCTGCAGACCTCTCCTCCAACAGCCATCAGCAGTGGATATTTAAGGGAAAAATACAAGAATCAGGAGCAAAGTGGGGCCTTTCCCATGGTTAGACCTGTCACTTCACTTGCCTTTTTCCTCCTTCCTCCTCTTTAAGAAAGCCAAGAGTTCTTGGGACACCTGCAAGCCAGAAGGCACATGTCTTGCTGGGACACGCTGCAGTGCCTGGGCCAGCCCCCTCCAACGTGCCAGGACAAAGTGTGCCAGGACAAAGTGTGCCAGGACAACCTCCGCTGGTCTTCGTCTTCTCAAGGAAGGTGCCAGGCACTGAGTTAAAGTGCCCACCTCCACAGGGCCAAGGCAATCAAAACAAAAGAGGTGAACAGAGCATGACTGGGGGGACACATCAGTGCCATGCAAGGGCCGCCAAACTGAAGCGCTAGGGTCTGGCAAATGCATCAGGACATCCAGGATTAAACTAAAGAGGGAAGGAGGGAGAGGGAGGGAGAAGCAGCCGCGCTTTGTAGATCAGTTGGCAGCCAAGGTCCAGGCTGGTCCCAAGCAGAAGGGCTGCAGAGGTGGCAGCAAGCTGAAGGACTGTTCAAGCAGCCTTGGCAAGGTGAGCTCGAGGCAGGCTCAGGGTGCACACACCTTTCAGGAGAGGGACACGGCTGACAGCTCTGTCTGCACCAAGGGCACAAGGTTTCTTCTTGGGCGTGCGACGTTCTCCTGTGTCTGGCACAGCCTCTTCCACAGAAACATCTCTGTCTTCCACATCATCTTTTAACTCAATGGCTGTTTCTAGCAAGGGTCCAGAACCTTCTCCCTCCCCAGGCTCCACTTCCTTCTGGGAGAGTATTTCAGAAGGCTCTGATGGGGTGACACCTAAGTCATCTTCCCTCCTCAGTGGCTTTGTCCTCTCCTCTTGTTCCTCTCCTGCTTTACGGGATTCGGCTTCAGTGAGAAGTGCCTCTTTTAGGACATCTCTGAGGGCTTCTTTGGACTGGTTTTCTCCAAAGGCATATTCTTTAAGAGCTTCCATGGCCATTTCAGGTGCTGGTGAAACACACTGACCCACCAGAGAAAGCCAACCCTGTTCAGCAGCTTCATCAATATCACGATCCTCATCTCTCTGCTGCCCACTGGCATCTTCTTTTAATGGAGCTCTGGTATGCAAAGGACGTGGCCCATCTTTAACCAGGGAGGAACCTGTGCCACCTACTCCTGCTGAGCCCTCAGCACCCACACCAGGGCCCAGCTCTTCTCCCAGTGCCAGATCCACACCAATGCCTTCTCTGCCTCGGTGATCCCACAACTCGCTGTTGTCTTCAGATGCTCGTGAGTCCTGGTACATATCCAAGGGTATTGGGATGGTGACCTCAATCCTGGTGGGAGCTGCTGTTGTAGCTTTCGTTTCATGTGTCGGAAGAGGCTGCTGAAGCACCCCAGGGACCTGCTTTGGGGGCTGGCTTTCTTTTTTCACTGCATCTCCCACGTGCTCCCAAGGGCCGGGTGGCAGCTTTGGAGAGCTCGGCTCCCCTGGAGGTGAAGACGCAGGTTACGAGGCACGGGCAAACCATTAGCACAGGCATGGCATGTCGTGCTGAAGAGAGACTAAGGATTTCTACTACCAATCGAGAGGATAAATGCAAGTCTCACATCACCCCACTGAACACACAACTCACTTCTGCAGCATCTTCTGCCTTGAAAGAAACTCTGATCCTCATGGGAATCAGGAACAGCAACAACACAGCACATGGAGACCAGACTCCTCCCTGGACTCACTCTCAGGTCGGGGGGGTATCCAACCACCAACATCCTCCACACTCACTCTATGAGCTGGTTTAGCTGTAGAGGTTTTCAGAAGCCAAGAGTAAAGCCATTTTCTAACCTGACACCACCACTGGACCATTGTGGTGGTGAGTGACCACCTCTCCTTGCCTTTGGACTGTACACCCACTCAGAGCTCCAGCTGCTGCCACCACTTGGGCACAGCAGAAGGTGTGACATTTAAAAGTCATCACAGAGACACATACATCTCCTTTTTTTCCCCTTTTATTTGGGGGGGTGGGGGATATAAGAGAGAATTCTGTACCATCGCTGATCTCATGCATGACACAGACTTTTCCAATTTCACCCAACAATTGCTGCATTAAGCCAAATATTCCAGTTGAGCTGGCATCTTTTCTATTAGGAATTTATCCAACTGAAGCAAAGATGCAATGAGGAATGGAGAATTCACCCTGACCATGGGGAAATCACTTTAAAGTCAACTGCCCCAGTGAAAATGTGCATGTTATCTTACAAATTTCTCCAGCTTCAAATACTTTTTGCTCTTTTTGAGCAATGATGGGTAAATTAAAGAGCCTAGACTAGAGTTCTTCAGAACTGAGATTTTGGCTGTTGCTTTGTTAGATTAACATACAAGATTAAAACAAGAACTCAAGACTGACTTGGCCTTTTATAGATGTTCTCCCCATTTTAAGAGATTATACTGGTTAAGTGAAACTACCAGACAAAGACCCTGGAAATGGTGATATCCTAAATTGGCACCTATTGGGAAGTAATATTTGAAATGTGATATCAAGAAACACCTTTAGTAACCTCAGAGATTTGAAGGGTGTTGTTAGTGCAGTCGCCAGCAGAGCATCCCAGCTCATTTCTTCTGCCAACAAAGAGCATGAGCATTAACCACCCACCAGTGCAGAGATATGGATGATCAGCACTGCTGTAGCCCAGGACCTGCTGGGGGTTCTGAGGCAAACATGCAGCACAAGATCCAGAGCTGGCACAATGCCACCATGGCACCAAATGCAAAGCCTCAGAAAGGCTTCTCCACCCGAGACACCAAAGGCATTTGAAGATGCTCCATCTTCACTGCAAGGATCATTTATTCACATCCCACAACACAAGAAATGAAGGTAGATACGAGATATGCAAGGCTAGGTGTATCAGTAATCACACTTTCCTCTGAATCAAACAGAATTGTTAAAAGGAAGCAGCACTTTACTACAAGGCCCCTTTCAGAGAAGTAGCAATTACATAAGAACCTAGAAACATCATGTGGAGGTTAGACCAGAACTCCAGCTGGATGTCCCCACATCCAACAGCTGAAAGATCCCAGGACAAGACAGAAAGGCCTTATGAAAAAATCTGGTGAGAAACAGCAGCCAGAAGCAGAGGGAACAGGGCAGACAGAAGAGAGAACTCCCCCTTGCCCACCAAGGCTTGATTTATTTTTTGTCTGGTGCCACTATTTTAACTAGAGAAGAGTTGCTAGTGCCAGAACCACCAGACAGGCAAACAAAGGTTTTCTTCTAATTGCAGGGAGCAGACTGCAGATAACTGTGCTTGTGTGTGGAAAGCAAAGACGACCTGAATTCTGCCCTGAGCACAGAAGGCAAAGACCTATTTAATTCTTAAAAGACATGGATGCCTGTATGTGCACTAATTCAGCCACAAGGAGGAAAGCTGCTGCCCAAGCAACTGCAGGAATCTGCCACATCTGCTGCACAGAAAACGACCTCATAAAATGGGGTTTAACTGGGATTTTAAACAGCACTTTGAATTAGCTCTCTGGTGTGTCAGTGATAGCAAGAGAGCAATATCCCAGTGAGTCTGAACCCTCGAGGCTGCCCCACTGAGCATGGAATTAAGTCAGTGCTGGGTGCGCTGGGGAAACCCCATCCTGAAGTTTTCCATCAAGGCTGAACTAAGCAGAATCAAGAGAGGCCTTCCAGAGAGTCAAGAAGTCCCTGGGTCCTTTCCTGGCTCATGTGAGCACAGTTAATGATCTCAAAAGGCTCCCTGCCTGTTGTGCTGAGCTTTGTCACATTCCCTTAGACTGGGATGAGAAAGCACCCTCAAAGTCAGGGCATCAGAGAGTAGGCTGGAGACGTGTTGTACGTTAGAGACACTATCATTAGAGTGAATTTATCTCCTGTGTGACACACAGGGCACAGATTAATGCTGAGCATCTCCTCCTGGCTAACTGCACATCCCAGGTCCATTTATTACCTTTTCCAGCCTGTTCTGCAACTGCACAAACACTCACCAGGGCTTCAGCTGTCCGAGAGAGAAACTCGGTGCATGAAAAGCTGCAGTTCCCCAAAATGAGGTTGTTGGAACATTCAGAGTGTGTATGGCCCTATCCTGTCAGGAACAGGAAAACAGCAGAACAGCTCGTACAGTGCAGAGCATCTGCCCCACTGAACCAAACTCCCAAGCCACTGGCCACCAGCCCCACACATGGGCAGCAGTAACTGGACCCCAGTGACAGATGATTCACTAACCTTGAGCATCTCCTGCAGCATGGTCCTCCAGGTTGGGGGTGGCTCCTATGCCCGCCTCTTCAGCTGGTCCCAGTTCAGAGAAAAATGGGAAAAACATGATCAAAACAAAGAATTAAGTTCAAGCATGAGTCTGGAGAATGCATTTAGTTCCCTACTGGTGCAGGTTTAGACGCAGAGCAGTATCAGAAGGAGCATCAGCCCACCATGAGGATGGAGCTTGGTAGATCTGTTCAGCCTGTGCTGTACCAGGCCAGAGGAGAGTTCCACCAGCTTGTACATCCTGGGTGGAAGGTTAGTATAAGCTCCTTCAGGCTGCTATGGAGCAGGGAAACTTGTGGATTTATATCCCCTCCTATACCCTCACTTAAGAGTTTATGTTGCCAGCAGCACTTATATGAATGTCTCTTACCCGAGTCCTACTTTCTTGGTGCCTACTACCTCAATGCAATGAACTCTGCTGAGGCTGTTTGACACCAGTAAATCCAAGTCTGATATAAACCTGACTCTTCAGGAATACTGGTACATTAGAGAAGCACAATTTTCTTAGCAGCAATTTGTCTCTATCAGAATTTTTTCAATATTACTACTTTCAAAATGGCTTCATCAATTATATTTGTCATGTCAGCGTTTTACAGCCAACTAAGGATTTTTCTTTGTTTTCCTAATTTTTTCCTAAGGAGTTCAGGACACACAGCTTCTTCCTGGCTCCCTGGTACAGTCAGATGTTGAAGCAGAGCCTGCACATCCCGGCCAGTCTGCCTTTCAGCCCAGGGCTCCACCAGCAGCCTGTGGACTGGAGGCAGGACAGTTTGGTTGCCCAAAGGAATGTGCTGTGGGTTTGTTTCAGTGCCCCAGCGTTGGCAGAAACCCAGGTCCACCCGGGACCTTCCCCAGGTTCTGCCTGATGCTACCAGGAAGAGCCAGTGGTGACTGCACAGGGGCCACATACTCATTTTTCACAGAGAGACCTGACTGCTCACAGACAAACACAGCACTGCACCGCTGCAGCTCACTCCATCCTCTGCCTCCCAAATCCCCCTCAGTGCCTCCCCTGGCAAAGCAGCCCTGGGTGCAGCGATTCCCAGCAAGCGTTCAGGCTGAATTAGCCACTTCCCTGCATTATCCCTAACAGGCGCCAGCAGGCACAGAGCTGCTGCAGTGGCCTGGTTTCCACCTGCAGCTCCGAAGACAACCACATGTGCTGGGCTGAGCAAGAGCTGGAGCAGCAGGGACAGCAGCAGGGACAGCAGCAGGGAGAGCAGCAGCCAGGTCCTGCTGCAGCTGCCCCGCCAGAAGACGCGGCCAGGGACGGGCACGTCAAGCACTTTGGCCTGGAGATGGCAGGCGAAGCCACTACAGAGACACCAGACAGAAAGATTTCCAGATGTGGAGCTGAGAAAGAGAAGAAATGGCTGCGAGATTCCCCCGGGATGGGAAGGCAAGAGGACAATTGCAAGCTAGGAATTACTTCTGCAGGCCGTGGAGAAGAAAGAGGCCCCTCGGGAGCCAAGCACATCTGAGAGGGGTTTTGCAGTGTTATCTGAAGCACCAACCAGTTCAGCTCTCTGCTCTATCTGCACCAAGAGATGAAACTCCACCTTGGTCTCCCTCACCTGTGGTTCCTTCTGGGATCTCCCCGTGCTGTTCAACACCACCCTGATCCTCGTGGTCTCCTTCCTCCACTAAAGGTGCTGTGGCATCTGAAAAACAACGCAGCTTTCACATAGCCAGGGAGTGGCAAAACCCTGCGGAGGCCAGGCCAGGCCTGAAGAACTTGTGGCTCAGAAAAGCACCCAACTCACTCCCTTGAGCCAGTGCTTGTGGAGAGAGATGAGCAAGCAGGACAGAGCAAAGCCAGTATCATAGGGACACCATGAGCTGTCCCCCTCTGTCACACCAACCAGGCTTTACCACAAACACCGCCTGAAAACACTCAGTTAAACACAGCCACTGGGGCCTGAGCTGCTCTCCACATGGGGACACCACTGGTCTGGAGCAGGACAAAGCAGCTCCCATCAGATCCCTTCAAACACCATCTGAGCGCTGCAGCTGCATCGCTCTCTGCGCAGCCCTGACAGGTACCTGGATCCATCTATTAGTCTGCTCATCACAACAGCCCCAAGCCAACTGGAAGGAGGGACAATATCCCCTTCTGCACCAGGCAGCTTTTACTCATTTCTTGAGCCACATTTACAGGAAAAGAGCCACTTCACAGACTATCAGCCTGCCCACACCTCCAGCAGGACAGGGCTGGAACTGCTCAGCAGCTCTGTCCACCTTTCTTTTAGATAAATTTTGCCACCTTCAGCTGAAGTCTCCAAGAGGCAGATACTTGGGATTAAAGCAGCCAGGGGAATATAAAAAATGCAGTTCATTAAACTGGTGAACAAGTCTCTTAGACCACTTTGGAATCAGATTCTTTGTACAAACATTCAGGTAACGCTCTGGAGCAGCACAGCCATGCCTTGAGTCCTACCTACGTGCTTCACATAAGCACAAAGTTTTGTTTTACACACAGGCTCTGCCCATCTCATCGCTGCAGCGTGAATCAGGCTGGACTTATGAACAGGTAAATACAGAGGGGGCAGAAAAAGAGCTCAGAGGTACTCAGTCTGACGGCAAGGTTTGGGAAGGTTTACCATGACCCCATTCATCAAGGTTTCAAAGCAGTAAGTCAAAGAGCTCCCACCTTCCGTAGTTGGGGTGCTCTTAGCGTCAGATGTTTCAGAAACAAGCTCATCCGATCCATCATCGACTGGTATCTGGAGGGGATAGCCTGGAAAACATTCAAATACTTAGAACGAGTCCTTGGCTGTGAATTCTGGCCGGGGTGTTATGAACTCTGATTGCCCAGATCCGCAGCAGCAAGAAACTCTAATGGGAGAGAGTCAACCCCCTGAACTAACAAGCAAGCAAAGCGTGAAAATGCCAAACAAAAGCACCGGTGTCATCACCAAAAGGAACAAGCAGAAACCCATCAGCAAAAGAAAAGCCCAGTGAACCAGGTAGCAGGAAACAGCAAAGCATGGTGGTGCAAGCAGGGAAAGAGACGTTAGCAACGTGAAGCAGAAAAGATGCACAACTTCAGAGTCACTGTTGTCCCCTCTGCTGTGTCTGGAGCCAGCGGGGCTCTGGGAAGGGCTTGGCGCAGCCCGTGCTGTGTGAAGGCTCAGCTGCCAAAGGTCATCTTTTGGAAGAGCAAGGCAAGAAGCACAAGTCTCTTCTCTGCAAGAAGTCTGGGCAAATAAAATAATGAGAACTGAAGAAAATGACTTGGAAAAGAAGATTCAAACTAACATAAGCCAATCCCTGGGAACTGTGATGTGCAAAGCTGAGAGGAGCTATCGGACTGAAATGCGCTAGAGAACCTGGCATGGATGGATGCTAAGGATCCTCTCCAGGACAGAGGCAACCCATTTATCTGGGGTAAGCTGCATCCAAAGCACCTCAAGAAAATAAAATTAAGATGATGTTTATATGGAGCATAGCTGGGATTGAGTGCCAGCAGGTTTGCTGGCATTATGTGGCTTTCCAAGCTCGACTGCAGAGCATGGTGGAATGAGAAAGGAAAGGCTTCTTGAGAAATGCAGGGCTGAAATATGGGGAGAAAGACTCTTGAATGGCCCCACTCCCAGAGCACTCTGTCCAGCTCCCCCCACCTCCCTGTGCAGGTGAGACAAGCAGGCAGCAAGCAGCACCCGTGAGCCGTGTATCCAAATAAAGGCAGTGCTGTATTTTCATAGCCAGCGAAGGAGAGAACACAGAAACACACACTTGCAGAGCTGCAGCAATAAGATGATCCCTACTCCAGGGCTCTTCTGCTCTTGCTGGGCAATGACATCAAAGAGCAGCATTTCCCTATGACTACAAACATCAGAGCATCTTGTCCGTGGGCTGCAGCCACGGTAACTTTCCAGACAATACCCTCTCCTGCAAGGACCCCTCTCTGCTGACACTGCTCTCCCCACTTAGGCCATTCTTTCAGCAGAGAACAAAGCAGGTCCTTCACACCATCTTCTCCTGGAGGTGCTCACCTGATGGGATGTGCTTCTCCTGGCTGGCTGCATGGTCCTCCATCATGGTGATGTCCTGACGCTGCTCCGCCGTCTCTCAGCACAGTTACCTGAAGAGGAGATGAAAAACAAACACCCATCAGTAAAAACCTGAACTAAGGCACCTTCTCCTGAGCCCAGTTGGTGCACTCCCATCTACAGACAATTCAGGTTTGTCAGACCATTTCCAGGAGCATTAAACAGCCAACCATCTCCTCGGTCACTGTAAGAAGGCACCTACTTTATTCCCTTTTCCTGATGAGCCCTGAAATCTCACCGTTGTGCACAGAGGTCACAGCTCAAGCTACATGTTATCTATTGGGTTTCACACCAGTGCTGAAACACTCCCCGGAGCATCTAATGCCTCCAAATCCACCAGGAGCATATTATAGCATATCCCAGTGATCGGGTGAAGGAGGACAACTGGAAGTGCTAACATGCCAAACTGGGATCCAACAGAGATGCTGCAGCCAGACACCTCCCAGAAGAGGCCAGAACAATCTACACTCGGAGAAGAAAAAAAAAAATCACCTCTGGCAATGAGCAAAAGGGAGACAGATTTTGTGTAGAAGACAGACAAAGGAGTGAACGTTCCTTGTGAAAACAGGGGAGGTGTCATCATTCCTGAGCTAGTCACTGCAACCATCACAGTAACCACATAAGAACTTCTGACAAGCTGCAGCATCAGAATTCCACAGGGATGTCCCAAGCAAAAAAAAAGGACCATCCTGCTGCACAAAGGACACTGCTCAGCCACCACTTTGTCACCGGTGATCACCAGGAGCAGCACCTTAGTGCAAATGTGCTTCTGCTGCACGCTCACAACTGGTGTTTGCCAGTTTAACCAGTCTCTCAGCAGAAGCATCTGCTGGTGAGGTGTGACCTCACAGCCCTGTAGATACCCCCAGCAGGGACACAAAGCTACAACGACACAATAAGCACTTGAAAAACAGTTCAAAGATGACATGCAAGGGTAAACCAGGACCTGCCAGAGACAGATTTGGAGCAGACACTTAGAGGAGAGGGTCTCACTTCATGGTGGCTCTGAGAGGACAGCAGAAGGGCTGCTTAATGCTGACTCCTTCCTGCAGAGCTCAGAAAGCCAGCACCATGGCACAGAGGCACACAAACAGCTCTGAGCACTGAAGTGGCAGCAGAAAGCTGCTAAATGCAGAATTGTCTCTCAAATGTGCATGTATCTGCAAAAGGAAAAGCAGTTTCTAACAAACATGGTTCTGTGAAGCAGGGTCTGTGTTTCTCCTTGTCCTCCATTAGATGGACACTGCACCCTGAGCACTGATAGAACTGCAGCCTCCAGCAGTGATTAATAACCAGCAATTAGTGCCCTCACCTGTTCTCCGCCACACCAGGAGCAAGCCAACCCCGCAGAAAAGCTGTTACCAGCAGCAAGAAAACTCGTGTGGTTTTGTTTGCTGGCAATAAATTAACTGAATATATGGAACTGGGCAAGAGAAACTCCAGCACCAGTAACCAGATCTCTCACCAGCTTTTTTTAAGCCTTAGCAAGATGACTGTGCAATTTAATTTCTGCCTTAGACAGCAACAAAATCATCTGGGAGAACTGAACCAAGTAAGCAAGGAACTTGTCCCGAAAGGAAATCACCCATTAAAGTGGAGGTAGAAAATAGGAAAGAATTAAGTACCTAATTTTTGCCCCATAAAAGGTTGGGTGTTAATTATATGGACATCTGGCTGCCCTCCTCCCAGAGCTCATAGGATCATATTGATTATATCCTGGTCTCATCTGGCCACTGCTTGGTATTATTTACAGGTCTGCTTAGCACTGAAACACTAAAATATCAAAGCTAACCTTGTATACAGGGCACAAAAGCAGCCTGGGCATGAAAACGAGTGTAAAACACCTCATGTTGTGTGTGTGGACTTAGAGGAATCATCTCCCTGCCCCAAACACACACACACACACAGCACTGGGTGCTGCAAGTTTTCCCACACTGCCCAACTCCCAGATCTGCTGTGCTGGGTTTAAATGAGGCTGTTTCCTTATTCTGCCTCCTTTTCTGCCTTCCTTCCACCTGATTTTTGAGAACAGTTAGTGCCTTCCCCAGTCTCCCTGGAAGGACTCACCATCCCTGGAGGGGTTGAGACGTGGAGCTGTGGTGCCAAGGGACATGGTTTACTTGTGACGTGGCAGTGCTGGGTTCATGGTTAGACCTGACGATCTTATCCAACCTAAACAATTTATGGTTTAGTCCTTTCTTGCCTCTGGATGGAACACCACTAGCGAGCCCACATACCCCGCTGCAGGCTCATCTCCAGGCATCTGACACAGCCAAACCCTTCTACTTCTCTCTGAACAGAGCATTTAGCATCTGTGCAGCCCTGGCACAGCAGCAGCCAGCCGTGATTCAGCACAGGCTGGTGGATCTGCTGCTGGGGCTGCCTGGTCTCACCCTGCTGACTGCTGCTGACAGGGCTTTCCAGACACAGAAAGGGACAGGTGCTTCTCTCTGAGCTTCACACGGAGGTGTTTGACACTGCTGCTCACAGCCAGGCACACAGCCCCTGTTCCCACCCAGCCCCACGCAGGGCAGCGTTCAGCCACCTCGGAGCTACAGCACAGCAGGAGGGCTCAGAAACGTAGACATCATTTTTTCAGATCCAAGAGCAAGCTGCTTTTTCTGTTACAAGGAAAAAAAGCACCACTGAACACTACAAAGACCCATCAAAAACACACTCATCGGGACCCTGAGAGCACCTAAAGTCTGGCTGCAGCTTATGAAACACCCCAGACATTCACTGGCTTGGACACGGTGGGTTTGGGGGGTGGTGCCCAGTTGGCAGTGGAGAGCAGACACCTCTCCGGCAGGTAACAAAAGTCCTCCCACCTTGTCTGCAGCACGGCACACGGAGCAGCAGCATCACTCTGTGCCCGGTCAGCAGTGCAGAACAACAAGCCCTCAAACCAGCATGAGCCAAGGGGCAGGAAGGGGGGACCCAGCTCTCACGTGGCTCCCACGGCACCCTGCCCTCAGCTGAAGAAATGCCCACTCAAAGGATGCTACTCAAGCACTGCCTGTCCTGTGCCACATTCCCTTCAGCTCACCCCATCAGCTTTTAAACCCATCACAACAGGGCTGGCAAAGTGGCACCAGCGCCCAATAATCCAATAAAAACCATGAAGCACACAAAGGGATTCAATGAGTAAGGGCAAGTGAGCTGCCACTACCAGTATCTCTGAGCTTGCAGAAGATCTGAAACACTCAGGCTACATAACCATACAGTTCTGTTCACCGGGAGCACCACCTATAAAGACATTTTATGCCTCTCCAATGGATGCCGAACTTCATTCTCTCCCTCTTCCCTTCTCATCCATTGTAGGTGCCAGATAAAAGCACCTCTCACTCAAAACCCTACTGATGCCACACAAGGTTTTGCAAGAGGTCTGTCCTGTTGAAACCAAAACCTGATTTGCCTACATGCAACCCCCTTCTTGTTCTGGAGGGAAAGTCTCATCTTTGCTTTGAGTTTTCACTCAGGTAACAACATCATGTGACTAAAGAGAATTTAAACCTTATTAAAAGTGATTATTTTAGATCAGACTTCTTAGAGGTGTCACAAAAATTGTGCATTTGAGAATCTACTTTGAATTTTGAAAAATAGTAGATAATTCTACTTGTTTTTCTTTTTGAGTGGGGGAAGGGGAAATCCCTTTTGGGAAAAAACTGTTAACATTCAAAGGAAAAAGAAAAATGTTCTAAAAACTGTCAAACCAGCCCCACCTTAAAGCAATGGTTCAGCAAGGAACAATTACAGCACGGAGAGCTGCACGGAGATAAACTTCAGCTGCACGCCCTGCATGACAGATAAAGCACAAACCCCCCTCAGAATCTTATCCACTTCCAGCAGAAAAATTCTTACCCAGGGACACTATCTAAAAACCAACAGCCCATCCCATAACTAACAGCTCCTCCAACCCTCCCTCTTCCAAACCCACAGCCTCCAGAGCAGCCTCTGCCAGCTGCACAGAGGCAGGTGGGGGCAGGAGGAACAGGCTGATTCCTGGCAGAGGCTCAGCCCCCCAGTACCTCGATAAACCCAGTCTGCCCGAGTTTAACTGGTGAGAACCTGCCCATCTCCCATCTCCTGCTGGCCGAGGCAAGCGTTCTGCATGGCACTGGCGTTAGGATGCGACGCAGGTTGGCACAGGGTGAGCTCAGTCCTGTGCTGAGCTGCTTTCCCAATGATAAACCACTGCAACCAGGGGCCTTCAGCTGGTCTGAGAGGTGGCCACTGCCATCCCCACCCCCAGACTGGTGTCAGCTGGAGAGCAGCAGACACTGCCACTGAGGTGGGCCGCAGGTGAGTGTGGATCAGGACAGAGCCGGGCAGCTCGTGGACACCTCGGGATGCGTTTCCCAACCCCGCCAGCCAAGCTCCTGTGGCTCTCCCAGCACTTGAACAGCATCTCACAGCTGAACAGGGCCCCAGAACGGTCCCCGAAGACCTGTCTTGTACAAAATGCTAGGGGCTAAAAGCCAAAATAGCAATTTACACCTCGAAGAGTCCAAAGCATGTCCGTAAGGAAGAGCCCTAAGTGAAATGATGCAAACCTCTAACAGCTATTGACAGCAGTCAGGTTCAGGTCAGGAAGTGAAAGCTATTAGCCAGCTTGAGGCCCACAGCACATTTAAAGAGGAAATAAACATAATTTTCCCTGCAGAGTTTGGCAAGGATGCTGAAAACAACATTGCTCCTCTCACGGGAAGCTGCAGACACCTGACAGTAAAGCTGAACAGTTTATCACGATGGTTCCCACACCACATTTTGTCTGACACCTGCCAAGGTTTGGGTGCCAGCCCACAGCAGCCTCACCTTCCTTCACCTGCAAGAAGCAATGGCTGTGAGTCCAGACACCCCAGACACATCCAACACCATCCTGTATTTGTGCCCAGGAGAGTCAAGCCAGAGATGAGTGCTGCTCCTCTGCTGCTCCTCTTCTGCTGCCCATCTGAGATGTCATCTAAATAGCTCGTTAGGCTTGAAGGCGTCAATAAAATGGTCTAGCTGTGGTGCTGAGGGACATGGTTTAGTGGTGCCCAAGCAGCTCTGAGGGAACAGTTGGACCTGATGGTCTGAAAGGTCTCTCCTAAACAAAACAATTCTGTGACTCTCCCATAAAGCTGCAAGTTTCTCCTGCCTGGTGACCCTTTTGTGCTGCAGACCACAAGGCCACATGGCTGCACCAGCCCCATGCCGAGGCTGCAGCAGCAATTGGGCACCTGGTCGCCCTTCCAGAGCGCAGGCAGGACACAGCACCGTAAGCACAGGGACACAGCAGAGCCTTCATTTTGCTACAGCCCTGGCTAACCACCGGCTAACCACACACAGAGCCAGCTGCACCCTGCCTGGCAAGATTTAGGTCCCAAATTAAGTTGGGCAGCCTGAAGTCTTAATCCCTTGTAGAAAGGTTTCCCCTCAACAGAAGGTAAATAAATCCTGGTCTGAAACAATGTCCCCTATTGAGAGCAGCCCAGTGGCAGAGGGGCAAGGAAGCAGATGCCAGGGACCATACAGCTGTGCTGCAGTGGCACTCGGCCGGGCACAGTCTGTGCCAAACCGCATCACTGCCCCTCACAGAGCACAAACCCGCATCCCCGTACCCCTCTGGTGCCAGGAGCTGAGGGCTCTGTGCAGGTTGGCAGACACACCCCTATGAGCACAGCCTGGGGATGGGGAGGGGACACACAACCCGAGAGCTGCTCACCGACCACCCGCGGGATTATCCCGACCATGGATCCATTGGCACCCGTGGGACTATCCCAACCACAGAGCCGCTGGGATCTGCAGGATTACCCCAGCCACGGAGCCGGTGGCATGTGCAGCAATGTGCAGCAATCCCACCGGCGCAGCTCCAGGGATCACGAGTCTGGGCGCTCGTGGCTCGGTTTCCACATGCACACATCCCAGAATAGAGCAGGCGTTGGCAGATCTGTTTGCGGCCGGGTGCGGGGTACGAGCCGCACGCTGGGAAGAAAGCAGAGGGAGGAGAAATCCCAGCAGACAATGCTCTGAGATCTGCATTTTCTAGTACCCATCGCTGGGTCCAGCCCAGCAGCTCCATCTTTCCCCCCAAGCACCACCCAGCCCATTCCCAGGCACGGGCAGAGCAAAGCTGCTCGGTCTGTGGCTCAGGGTCTTCCTTCTGCAGTATTCAATTGCAGTGAGCACCCACTCTGAAAACTGAACAAACACCAGCCATCCAAGTGTTACCTCTGAAAGGTGATCAAACACAAACAGCATCGTAAAAAAGGCACCATTCCACCTGAATTACTTAATTAAAATGGAATGACAGCCCCGTGAAATAACATCAGCCTGAAAGGCTCTTCATTATTCATCAGCAACTTCCTTTTCATCTCCTTTGTGTACTTCTCTGAGTGTTTTTCCAAGAAGCTGCCAGAGGAAGGAATGTGGACGGTGATCTCATTAATCACAGGTACTGTCTGATATGCAGAGAGCTGAGAAACTACATCAGGTTTCCAGTTATCTAGTCAAGAGGCTGGAAAAACTTCCCTCAGGTTCAAAGACAGAAAATGCCTCTTACAACAGGAGGGAGCTGCAAAAAGAAGCAAGTCTCTCCGTTTTCACTTTTTTTTCCCATGTTATAAAGTGACTCCCTGGGGGCTTGGAACTGTTGACACCTTCCTCTCAGGGCTGGACACCATCCGTGCAGACATGAGAGGGGTTTGGGTTCACAGCAGGACAGCTTTGAGGCACAGGAGCCTCACTGCAGGAAGGGTGGTCACACTGGCATCACCCATACCCGTCTGGAACCCGAAGGTTACTGGCACCAGGCAATAAACAACTCCCACGCCAGCTAATGATGTACTGGCAAGTCTGGAAAGGACACAGGGAAAAGGTGACGGTGGTAACAGAGCAAGGAAGCCCCAAGCAGTGAAATGTCATGATTCTAAAGAGTAGAAAAGCTGGGTTCAGAGATACAAGCCCATCAGTAAATAGCCCTTACAAACCCAACCTCTCCACAACCAGTGCTGGGGGTCACCAGCTGGCAGAGGTCTCCAGGGCACGCTCGTGCCGAGAGAAAAGCCAAGGGATGCTTGTGTGCTGACACATTCCCCAGTGCTGCTGAGATTTAAACTAACAGAATTTGCCATCCCAAATCAGCTTAGGCCCCGTTCAGCATCTGCCTCCAAGCTGGGTGGCAATTAGGACACCAGATTATCCCACACACAGCCCAGTGCAGGAGAAGCAGGGCACAGGAGGTGGAAAATGGCTTTACCTGGGTGTCTTGTCTCCACCCAAAGAAAAGGCACCACAAATGTGAAGATCCAAGAAAAGGAATGTGCTGGGCTTTGAGTGTTCTGTGATGCAGGAATATTAACCCCAAGTCCTGCATCAGTTGCTGCTGACAATCAAACACATCATTATTCCCATCTTCCCAGCAAGAGGAGCAGAGATGGGAGGCTGGTCACAGAGCAGGCTGGGGACAGAGCAGAGCAGACACCAGGCTTCCAGAGCCCCCAGAACTTGTGTGCCCCTGACTGCACACTCCCTTTCAGGCAGGGCTCTCTGGAGCTGCCCTTGAGGACAGAAATCCAGGGAAGCTCCTGAGGGACACTACAGGGACATGAAAGCAGCCAGGTTCCACCTCCACCTCACCCAAAGCCTCTGCACCCCACGTCAACCTGCAGCACTGACCACCGTTGGCATCTTCCTGCTGCATCCTTCACCCCTTCTTACCCTCTTTTGTGCTTTGTCTGCCTTACCTGACTACGATGCAAAGATCAGGCTGCCAAGTCTACTAACTGCAGGTGGAGTAAAGCTCTGATCTAAGCAGGGCTTACACAGCACCAGAAAAGGAAGCAAGAGTAGTTGTAAAGCCCGGCCTGCCTGTTCAGCAGGCTCTTTGTGAACAGAGGGAAGAGAAGCCTCTTTGTCAGGGATTTACCAGGCTACCTTCGGATTTCCTCCCAACCCCCTGCTAGAGTACCTTGTGGTCATGCATTTCACAGAGCTGTGGGTCTAGGGGTGGATAAATTCTCCCTCCCGAAAATCCTGCTTGCTCGGGAAGCCTTTAAGCAGTTGAAGACGTAGAGCGGATCAAAGAGAAGGCAGGAGATCTTATTTACCAGCTAATTCTCTCCGATTCTTCCCATCCCAGGCTCAGCCCAACCCACTGGAAATCATCATCACTGCCTCCACCCAGCCAAGCTCACACCAGGACCAACCCCCCAAGGTGTTCCCAGCAGGTCAGCAGCAGCGGCTCCGGGAAGCAGCTCTGCTTGTTCACCTCGGCGAGCTCCCAGCGCTGTCTCAACTCCACACCCGGCTCACTTGGCGCTGTGGGATGCAGCAGAGGTGACCAAAGCCCTGCTCGCTTCCCTGTGAGCTCCTGGAGTGGCCCCTACAGCTGCTCAGTGCACAGGAGGCACAGGCCAAACAGCTGGGGCTTGGTGTGCACGGAGGATCAACCGCCAGCCCCTCGCACATTTGCTGCATTGAAGAGTTTCACACAAATGTTCTTTATTTAAGAGCAAAAAACTTCATTTCTCTGCAAGGAAAGAATCCCCTGCAGCGCTCAGACACCTTCCTACCAGCCCCGTGAGTCTTGTCTTCCCTTGCTGCTCCCCTTCACTGACTTGAAGATTTGGGTACTTGATATCACCTTCCACCATAACCAACCCAGTAACAGGTGTGTGCACGTGGTGCAACACCCCAGGAAGGGCTCAAAATCCATGGTGAATAAAGGAGAAACCTTAGCCTCAAAGCAGCAACGTTCTCGTGGTGGAAAGATCCAAAGCCTGAGAGCCCTCCTACAAGAGCAGGCAGAGCAAGGCTGCAATCCCACAAGCCAGGCTCAGGTCTCACTGCTGGGTCCCTACTCCTTGCACCACCAGCACCTCACAGAAACCAAACCCCTCCCAAGCAGAAAGTGTGTGACAGCAGAGCTGTGGATCATCTCGCCTCGGCTTTGGAGCACTGATGTGGCAGAGAGGGAAGTGTGGGAGGCCAGCACGGTGACAGTGCCAGCTGCACCTTGAGCCCCTCCAGGCTCTGCCTCCAGCTTAAATAAGATGCTGTCAGGACACAAGCTAGGTGTTTATTGCTTACTTTGATCTCAGTTGCTCCTCTTCCTTTGATTTCGCAGCACTGACAACATTTGCTGCACCCTGACAGAAGTTCTGTGAATATTCAATGCTGCCACAGTAATGAAGATATTAAATATAGAAAATTCTTCATGCCACAGCTCTAGTAAGAGATTGTAGTCAGAGTGAATGCAACAGAACCAGGAAAGTGCTGTGGGCACTGATGCTGCAGAAGATTTTCCTCGGGGCAAGGAAAACATTCAAGGTACCTTTCAGATTGGGCCCCCGTTTCTTAAATTATTTTGAACTGTTTCAACACACGGATAGAAACGAAACTGATGACAACAGCACCATCTGCTCCAGCTACTGCCTCGCCACCGCAGCTGGCACGGCTCCTGCAGCCGCAGAAAGCCTGTCCCGGGGAAGAAGCCAAGTCAGGTGAGTCTTCCAGGGAGCCCTGGTTTGCTGCTGCCTACGAAGATGGCCCAGGCAGAAGGGCTGTGGAGCAGAGAGGCTTCCACTGCTGCCCATGAAGCATGAGCTTCCTCAAGCCTATTTTGTTAAAAATAAATGAGGTGCAATGAGTCTCCTCGGGGATTTTATCCCCTTTCAGCTCTAAATGCAGCTCTGCTGTCACACGGATGACATGTATAAAAGGAGAGTCTGCTTCAGAGCCTCACTTCTTGCTTAAAATAATATTGCTCCTGCTCTCAGGTTACGAGGGATCCAGTCACGTTTGGTAAGGTCACAGGCCTCTCTACATCACCAGTACAAAGTCTGGAATAAATGGGGCTGCTGGTGTTTCACCAGTGCCTCTCCTGACAGCAGTGCACGAGCACAGAGACTCTTTGCAGAGGTCACACCTAGAGCCACAGGGCTCCTCGTCCTTATCGAGGGCGGCAGAGCGCCCGGCTGCCGTGGCAGACGTTGTCTGGGGCAGAGTAAACCCCAGCACAGCCCTGCTGCTTTGCCAGCTGCACACAGAGGAAGCATCCAGAAGATTCCTCTCCCAGTGCCCTGTGATCCTTGCTCCAGTCTGCATCTCGTTTTACTGTACCCCAGTGCACCCAGCTCCTCCTGCCAAGAGCACCTTCCGAATCCCAGCCAGGCCTCCAAGCTGGTTTGCCCCCAGCACTGACAAGGAGCTTTCCTTGCACACAGGGGCTGCTGCCACCACAGGACAGGGTTCTGCCCTTTAAGAACTTCAGCACCACCAGGCACTTCGATGTCGACAGAGAAAGCAACCCATGGGGTCAAAACCCCCACAGAGGGGACACCTGAGCAACAGTGACTCCAACACTTTGGAGCTGAGCAGCTCAGGCAGCCCTGACAAACACTATTATTAGGCACAACAAAAGCAGTGGCATTATTGGAGAGATTAAGCATTCATCAGTCTCTTCACATTTGACTGTGTTCACAACTCCCTTCCCCTCTCTGCTGATGAACACGGAGGAAGGAAGGGGCTGGCAAAGGAATTCAGCTCACACGAAATTAGGGGAAAGGCAAAACGCATGGAAAGCAGGCTACAAACCCATCAAAAAAGCATGCATGGTGACAGCTCAGCAGTGCTGCAGGGAGCTGAGCCCCATCTTGCTCTCGGCAAGACCAGTTGCCAAGCTCCTGCCCAAGGCAAGGGTCAGGAAGCACTGGCTCCCGTGGCAGAGACTCCACTCCCAGCAGCACTGCAGAGGAACCACTTGCCAGGCAAGATATGAAATGGAAGGGAAAGAGGGACAGGGATGGGAAAGGAGACCAGAGAGCACATCCACATGTGCACAGGGTGCCTGGGTTTGGCAGGTGCCCAAGATGCACCCGCTGCTCAAGGGGAGAATGAAACCAGGGATCCTTTCTCCAGATCCCCCACCCACTGCTGCAATCCCCTCGAGCCTCCCCTTTGCAAGTGCCAGGGTCACTCCCTTCATCACAGGACTGGTCCAACAGCCTCCTGTGAGTCCCATCCTTCCTGCAGCTCTTCTCCTGCTTCACACGTGCTGATAAGGTGCAACATCACAGCTCAAGCAGCAAACCTGCAGCTGGGCTTCTTATCCACACTCCTTTTTGCACCCAGCAGCAGCATTTATTACTCCTGCTTATACATGCCTGCCAGGCTTTCTATTATTGCAGAAGAAAATGACAAGGGGAAAAAAAAAAAAAAAAAGCAGGTCGTTTTCTGTCCAATTTGGAGCTGTCCATTGTTAAAAGCTACTCCACAAACCCCTCCAGCTGGCTGCAGGGCAGCGTGGTTCGTCAGGCTGGGGAGGCAGTAGGTAAAACCACATATAAAGAACTAACTTCAGAGGGCAGAATTTGCTCAGGGTGAAGCCTGCCCTTGAATTCCAAGTAAGTGGGAGCTGAAAGAGAACCACAAAAAGGCAATTCTGGCTGTGGACTCAGTCCCAGTGCTGGGCTCACTGAACACCCCATGTCTGACACCACCAGCTACAGCTACCAGCAGAGCACATGGAGCTCCCCTGTGTAACACAGCCACACAAACCAGCTTATCACAGCTCTGAGGTAATTCAGTCCCAGCCCCTCTCACCCCATCACACCCTGGCTCTGCAGTGGCAGGGTAATAAAACACTCAGCACCTCCACGGAGCAAGTCAGCACTTTGTACTGCAAAGCATCAGGGTCAGCATCAGGAAAGGAACATGAGTCTCGTTTATATCTCTGAGGTTCTTAGCACAGCAAAGGGAATTCTGCTCTTGGATAAAAACTGCATTTTATGGAGGGGCTCCCCTTGCCAGCCTGCACTGGCCTGTGGCTCTGACAGCTCACAAAAGCCCACTACCCTATCTCCAGTCACTGTGGTCCAACAGCCCCTTCCCTGGAAAGGGACCCATGAAGAAGACCAGATGACCATATCTCCTCAGCCCTTAGCTTGACTCCATCTCTCTAGCCCGTTCCTTGTCGCCCTTCCACTCACATCTCACTGCACTGCAGTCTGGTGAGAGCTCACACGGTCCCTGTGTTCACCACCCCATCCCCTTCACCCTCTGACACAAGCTCCCCTGCTCTGTGAAGCCACAGCAGCTGGGCAAAGCAAACACTGCTGGCCCATCACTCTGCTTCTTGTCTTGACTGTGACAGATCTGCTCTGCCCTCAGTTCAACTGAGAGCGTACGCAGCTGGCCAGATGTGTTCTCCACACCAGGAAGCTGACTGGAGTGACATCTCAGAGAACAGAGCAGAGCTGCTTGTAAGCAAGACACACACACCTTCACAGTAAGACCAAGCCCAGGCATCCAGGATCTAAAAGAAGCTTTGACCAAATAAAAGGAAGGGTGGTTTTTAGGCAGAATTTCACTGCTCTGAACACTCTCCTGCTTCTCCAATTTCCATTTCAAGAGGACATCCCAGCAAACACTTCTTTCCAACCTGTGGAAGACAGCTGATGTATCTCAAACGGGAAGGGCAGCATCCGTGTGAGTTGCTGAGCTGGACATGTTCAAGGATCTCGGAAGAAGCTTCTTTAGATTTTCTGAGCCACTTACAAACACTTCAAAGAATTCCATTCTGCAGAAAGAGACTTGACACACTGATGAAACCCACATGAAATTCCATCAGGCACTTCCAGGCAGACAGCCTGGGACAGGAGCTGATGGGGAGCCACAAAGTGCCATGAAGACGAGTGGCAGAGAGCCCGGCAGCTCTGTACTGTGGGGGTTCAAAGTCACATGCACCCTGTTCAAAACCATGAGTACAAACCAGGGACACCAGTGGTTCATCTAAGTCCTGAAGCTTCTCCATTGAGTTCAATACAGTCATTCCTC
The DNA here is from genome assembly GCA_024611195.1 of Ceyx melanurus. Taxonomy (NCBI): domain Eukaryota; kingdom Metazoa; phylum Chordata; class Aves; order Coraciiformes; family Alcedinidae; genus Ceyx; species Ceyx melanurus. The sequence goes on from JANHGL010010297.1 coordinate 39,471, forward strand.
CTACTGACAGGGATCATCTGTCTCCTAAGATTGAGCCTCATCCTGCAATAACCCTCACCAGCCCTCGTCCTTCCCCGTGTGCCTTGCAGCATCATCACAGGCAGCAGAGACACAGCTCACTGGAGTAACACTGACCAGCCCAAGAGTGCAGCTCAGGGACAGTCCACCTGCCTTCCCAGGACACCAGCAGCACAATCCCTCAGAGGCAGGGAACGAAGGAAGGATGGACAGTGACACGATCTGCTCCAGGAAAAGAGGTCAGGGCAGGTAGAGGGGAGAGACCACAGGGATGGAAATAATTAACCCAACTGCAGAGATAATCCTTTTAGCTCACCAGAAGGTATCCCTTGGTGCTCCCTTTCATTGGATAGAGAAAAGACACTGGAAACAGGAGCCATGCCACATGTACTGCCTTGACTAACCAGGGAGCTTGGAAAGGAGCGAAGGAACCAGTGGACTGATTTCCAAGGAGCACAAAGGGCTCATCAGACTTGCGCAGAAAATCCACTCCAGTCTGAAGGCACAGCTACATCTCCTCAGGAGCTACATCTCCTCCTGGCTCCACACAAACTGCATATGCTCTCCACAGGCACATCCAGCAGCAGCTACAACCAGCAGGGTCTGGGTGTGAAACAAAGCTCCAGCTCACAGACGGAGCAGATGCAGCCTGCTGCAAGAAGAGACTCATCAGAGCCATGCCCGCCTTAAAAACCACACAAGGGGTTAACTAAAGGGTTACAACTCTCTGCCACATCCACCACATCCCAGGGGGATCTGCACAAAGAGCTCAGGACTGAGGGGTGTCCATGCAGCAAAGCCAGGTGGGAGCAAGGCTGCCCAGAGCACACACTCCTTGTGCATCTCCAAAGAGGAGCAGTGACCCAAGCAGAGCCAGCCTGCTGCTCTGGGAGGTCTGGTCAGGGCTGCCTGTCCCAGAACAGCTGCCCGACCTCTGCCCAGGATCACCGTTTGAGAGGGAACATCTCTGCACTGCTCTGCAAGGATGAACCATCCAGCTCAAGTCACCTCTAATTACCTCCCTTGTGTCTCCACGGGCAGGCAGAGCCCTGTGGACAGCCACTGTGTCTCTGCACTGCATTACTGATGAGCACCCCAACTGCAAGGGCAGACCCCCGACTCCAGACCCCCAACAGCCCATCTCTGGAGCCTAAACCCTGCTGCTAGGTGAGCAAAGCTGCTGAGCAGAGATTATACTGGGCATGCAGAAAACCCCAGAAAGGCAGCCCAGCTCTGACTGCAGTCCTGGTGCAAGAGATGCTCGGAGCTGCTGTCCTCCCAAGATGTCAGCTGGTGCTTCTCTGAACAAGAGTTCCCCCTTCCCAGGGCTACAGGGCAGGCACACAATGGAAACAATCTGCTCGGATTTTAACAGCCTCAGCTCTTCTCCTTTAGCTGGAAGGGTCCATTTTGCTTTTGCAAGAAGGGGCTTGTGGAGTTTTTTCACAGATCTCCCAAGTCTGCAGACCTCAGAAGCAGTGTGCCCAGAGGGCACAACACATCATCCTCACGTTCATGGGCTTCTTGCTCTACCTGCCTGCAGAGCCACCACCCTCCTAAACCTGTGCCATGTTCCAGCATCTCCAGAGACAGCCCTGACATGCCACACACCCTCTCAGCATCACCCAAACCAAGGACCCATGAGTCTGTCATGAGTTTCACAGTCCAGCCCCACACCTACATACGTCTAGAAGCAACAAGCCAACCTACTAACCGACCTCACCAACCAGCAGGCTAAGTAAACTGGAAAATACTGGGAGCTGCTGGGTGGAAGCCAGAGTCCTGATTCCTTCTTGACTAATTCATCAAGTGTCAGAGCACTGCTGCAGCTAAATTAGCAATACTCCTTCAAAAGACACCGAGACAACAACCGAACCTCCCCAGCACCCCAGGCTGGCAGAACAGGCTCATTCTGCTTGAATGTACAGGCAGTACAGGCACACGAGACACCCGGGCAGAGCTGTGTCAGGGCAACCTGCTGCCCCGTGCTGATGACACAGGCTTTCCGCTGTCCCGTGGCAGAGGCACCATCTCAAAAGCACGCTCAGCAACGGCTTTCCCCAGCTGTATCCAACAGCCCCGGGATGCTGCAGACGTCGCCGCGGAGCAGTTTGCTCTGCTTCCCTCTCCTGTACAGCACGAGCTGCCGGGATAAACCCCGGCACGTACACAAGGAGCAAGGTGGCGCAGAAAAACACTTCCAAACCCCGTGGCTGGGAAAACCCTGAAGGAAGAGACCGTGATGCAACACGGGTCAATGAGCACTCAGTGAAGAAACGGTCTTCACGAGGCAGAAGACTGAGATGCCCTGACTCACTGGCATGCCACAAGTGTCCCCAGATACTCCGGGCTCAGCCCCAGCACAGAAAGAGCAGCTGCAGCGTCATATTCCCTCATTTTTATCCCCCGAGGACTGCTCTCCTGGCCAGGGAGCAGACTTCCCTTCGGGAAGGGGAGAAAGCTGCAGTGCTCCTGGTCCAGCACTGAGGGATGTCTCACCTGGTCCTGCAGCTTATGAAGCACAGAGGGAATGGGACAGTTTGAATGACAGCTGGAAGCAGAGGGCAGGAGCTGATGCAGGGTGAGGAGGACTCAACTAGAAGCCTGACCCATAAATACTTAACACAGTACTTGAGAAGGGCGAGCAATGAAGGAAGGAGAGACACAAACCCACACTGCTGCACTTGTCCCCTGAAGGGACTAGACCCACCTCCTCTACACAGTGGTCCTGGCACTTCTGTCCTCTCTCAGCTAACCCCAGCTGATGAAGGATAAATGTCCATATCTTATCTGTGATGCCACCTGCCCCTTCCAGAGCAGCCAACAGCATCATTCTCCTGGGCACAGACCACACCACCTTGATGTGCCTCGTGCTGATGTCAGACAGGACCTTGGCAACAGGTTCACCTGAAAGCTGCAGAGCAGCAGTGAGCTGTTCCAGAGCAGGGCTGAACAAAGGGTCCTCTTGTAGAGAGAAACAGAATCCTCATTTAAAGGATTCCAACGATGACAACCATGCTTCACACTCTCACTCATTAGAATGGGCAGAGCTGATTTAGTTCCAATTTCTCAAGAGTCAGTTTCTGGCCATTTTGCTGGGCAAGATGGATTTAAAAACCATGGAAATGTGGTGCTGAGAGACATGGTTTAGTGGTGCCCTGGCAGTGCTGGGGGAATGGCTGGATTTGATGATCTTAAAGGTCTCTTACAACCCAAATGATTCTATGATGACAGACCCAAGGCACTGGACACCTCCATGCACACACAAATAACCTTTTAAACCAAACAGAGCTCATCAGCTCTTCAATTTTAAGCTCTAGGTATTCAAGACTCCACTATCCTGAGATCCTCCCATGCTGCAGTCAATTCTTATGGAGGACAGAAACACAAGAAACCAGCCTGGGGGTCAGGTAGCACATTTCCCCCGAGCACAAGAGCTGGGTCTCAAAAAACAAACCCCTCATTCCCAAGCCATGAACAGCATCCTTCATTTCCAAGGGCATTCAGCAGCACGAGGCACCTCTGCTCACACCACAGCCACACATCTCCTCCCAAACACCACTGCTCTATCTAGAGCAAGAATGAGACAACTGCTTTCAGTATTTCCATCATGGGCGAATTACCTACCCAAAAAACCTCTATGCACTACAGGTAAGTCAGCCAGCACCTTGTTTTTCTCCTTAAGCTGCACATCTTGGGGCAAAAAAAAAAAAAACACAAGCATTTTTCATATCAAAAGGGAACAAAGTGTAAGTGGGTTAGACCATTCCTAGAGAGAATGAGATTCTCATTCTCCTTCTCTCAAGAGCAGCCTGTGAACACCCAACTGAGACCTGTTTTGACTGACCACCTTAAGGAAAAAAAAAAAAAAGAGAAAAATTGACCTGCTCCTGGAAAACCATTAACCACTCCAAATCTGAGGCACTGGCAGCAACAGCAAAACCCCTTTATCAGGAGCAAGAAGGCAGCCATTGCTCGACAGAGCCAAACGATGCTTCTCGGTATTGAGTTCTGTTCCAACCATCTGGACACGTGTGGAACGCCTGCCCAGACCCACCCAGGGCAGCCCAGGAGCACGCTGCTGCACAGCACTGAAGTGACAGCTCAGTCCTCTCAGCAGCTCCGTGCAGCCAGCCCGTCTCTGGGAAAGGCCAGCCCCTCGCTGCAAATGGAGCTGCACCTCGCGTGGTGCTACCACCAGCAAATGGATGGAGAAACTCCCTGTAAAGCGATGGCAGCCGCTGCCCGCAGGCGAGCACCACGGCTGCGTTTCCAGCTGATAAAACCAATATATCCATGAAACCATCTTGCCTCACCGAATCCGCCCCTGTGTTAAGGCGACAGGCAGGGATGCAGGCAGAAATATCCATCCCTCACCTGGAGGGAGCTGGTTTTACTCCTCCCTTGGGTCTAATCCCCCCAACCGGGAGGGCAGGTGGAACACGCACTGCACCTGCAAACACCTAGCAAGGAAACTTCAGTTCTCACACCTGAGAAGTTACAACTCAAAACAAAGAACGATCAGCAGCTGAAGGGAAAAGGCAAAGCCCAGAGAGGGGCCAGCCCCGCGCCCCGCCTGCTGCAGCTTTAGGACGAGAAAGAACAGCAGCGCGGCAGGGGCTGGTGACAGGGACACGGGGCGAGTCCGGCACCACACGGAGACAGCGAGACGCAGGGGACATCCCGGGACCGGTTCACGACAAGCTGAACCGCCCCGGGCCCAAACCTATGAGGCTTGACACCGATCCCCCCAGCTGGGAACAGCCGAGCTCCGAGAGCGCGGAGCCCGGGGTGCTGAGCGCGGTACGTGCTGGACCCCGGCCTGGCACCTGGGGATGCAACAAAGCCACCCCAGGGGCACCGTGACCTAGACAGCGCCGAAAGCCCCACATTTCAGCCTGGGCGCGGACAGCTCCGCTCCGGGAAGGCCTTTCCTCGTGGTATTCTATTATTGATTCATTTACCGTTTTTAATTCCCGCTGCTGCCCGAGCCGTCCCCTCCCTCCGAGATGCAGAATATGGCACTGCGCCGGGCGGGAAGGCGCTGCCCACCCGCCCACCCTCCTGTCCCCACCTCCGCCTCGCCGCGATCCCCCCCCCCCTGCCACCCTCC
>JANHGL010010299.1:0-12226 GCA_024611195.1 Ceyx melanurus
CAGGAACAGATCCAGGTGGGTCTGGAATGTCTCCAGAGCAGGAGACTCCACAACCTCCCTGGGCAGCCCCTTCCAGTCTCTGGCACCCTCACTGGGAAAAAGTTTTTCCTTGTGTTTCCCCTAAACCTCTTGTGCTCCCATTGCCTCTTGTCCTGCCATTGCATGACATTGAGAAGAGTCTGGCTCCGTCCTCCTATTGGTGTGTTTTTTTTTTCCCAATCTGGAAGTTTTATACTGCAGGAATTATTTTTCTTTTTAATGATATATATATGTCAGGATTTTCTTTTGGGGATTGATTGATTTTTTTGGAAGGTTAGCTGCAGCTTGGTTCTTAGAGTATTCTGACTTTTTAATATGAGTTGCTGAAAGATTTCCAATGTTAAGTCTGATGCACCAAAACAAAACACAAACATTTATTTTCAGAATCCTAGGTCTGTGCTTGTTGCAGAATGAACTGTGTCCCATCACGTTAAATAGACATGTCATCAAAGTTCTTCTGGGAAGAAAGGTAAGTTGTACATAGAAATTTAAAAAATCTGATCTTGAAAACCTGCCTTTTTTTTTTTTTTCCTTTTCCCTTAACATGCATGTTAAGTCTCCCTTCTAATTCCTTTTTTTCAGAGGTTTTTCTTTGAATATATATTCCTTCCAGTTAAATGTTGGATACAGCAAGGAGTGTTTTAGCTAGGTGTAGGTTAGTTTCTTCAGTAGACAGCTTTTCCCCAGAGGCTGGTAAAGAACAGAGAAGCAGGGAACTGCAGAAAACAGCAAGAAACAGCCATTGGTACTTGAATTGTGTGAAGCTGGGGGATGCAGCTGTGGCCCCCTCAGTCATCTCGGTGTGTTCATGCAGCAGCAGTAGGTTATGTGATGTTGGTGGAGCTTCCAGCATTCTGGACCATTGATGCAAGTTGTTTCCAGCTCCAGTCAACTTCCTTCAAATCTGCTAGCCCTGTGATCTGAAGAAGAATTTGTTCAGGTATCCCTATGAATGTGCTTTATAACCTCAGTGCCCTCAGCAGCAGGAAAGGCTTTACAGATTTCTGCTGGTGCACTTCAGAAGGCAGCTGAAAATAGGGGTTTCCCTGCCTTGATTTCCAGCTGTTTGTCCACTCTGCTGCACAGGCTGTGTGCTGCTGCATGCTAGTGCATCCTTGGGCACAGGTTCCCTGATGTGGAATGCATTCCTGAAGAGCTGGGGTGTTCTAAGGTCTGTTTTTTCCAGGTGAACTGGCACGACTTTGCTTTCTTCGACCCCGTTATGTACGAGAGCCTTCGGCAGCTCATCCTGGCTTCCCAGAGCACAGATGCTGATGCAGTGTTTGCAGCCATGGACTTGGCCTTTGCCATAGACCTGTGCAAGGAAGAGGGTGGAGGGCAGGTAAGCACAGCTCAACCCCTGTCTCTGTAGGCTCACAACTCAACAGAGTCATAGAATTGTCAGGGTTGGGAGGGACCTTAAAGCTGATCCAGTTCCAACCCCCCTGCCAGGGCAGGGACACCTCCCACTAGAGCAGGTTGCTCAGAGCCCCAGCCACCCTGGCCTGAAAAACTTCCAAGGATGGGGCTCCCCCACCTCTCTGGGCACCCTTTGCCAGGGTCTCCCCACCCTCAGGAAGAAATTATTCCTCAGGTCTGATCTGAATCCACCCATCTCTGGTTTTGATCCATCCCCTCCCACTGCCCCACAGCCTAAAAAGTCCCTCCCCAGCTTTCCTGGAACCCCTTCAGCTCCTGGAAGCCACCAGAAGGTCTCCCTAGAGCCTTCTCTTCTCTAGGCTGAACAACCCCAACTCTCTCAGGAGCTGCTCCAGCCTCTGAGCATCCTCATGGCCCTTCTCTGGACACATCCCAGCACCTCCAGATCTCTCCTGTGCTGGGGGCTCCAGAACTGGACACAACTCCAGAGGGGTGTCACCAGAGTGGAGCAGAGGGGGAGACCTGCTGGCCACACCTTATGCATGTTGCAGTGTACACATAATTTGTGCTCTTCCCAGGTGGCAGAGATGATTTACCTTTCCCAGATTCAAATACAGTGTTCTCCTTAGACATTGAAGTGGGATTTTTTTAAATGCATATATTTTTTTTTTCTTGGAAGGTGATATAGAGCCTATCAAAAAGCCTGGATAGCATAGTCAGTTCTGGGGAATCTTTCAAGCAGTAGAAATTTTTTCTTGTTTTTAGAGAGATATGAAGCAATAAAGAACTGTGCTATATACTGTGGTTCTTGTAACAATCGTATTTCTTATTTTCCTTTTCTTTCTTTGATCTTTTTAAATGGTCCTTGTAATTTTGCCATAGGTTGAACTTATTTCCAATGGTGTAAATATCCCAGTCACTCCTCAGAATGTATATGAGTATGTCCGGAAATACGCTGAGCACCGAATGCTGGTGGTGGCAGAACAACCTCTCCATGTGAGTCTTTGGTGGAGTGCTTTTGAAAGCTAGAAAATAATAATCTGTAAGATTTCAGTCAGCTAATTCTTTCTTCAGTGTGATATTGCTGATCAGGTCTCTTCTGCAGTCTTGACAGCTTGAGTGAAAATACTGATTTTTCCATTTATTCTGCAGTGCTGTGAACACTGAGCACTTGCAGCAATTTCTCTTAAAGAATGAAAGACATTTTTAAAACTTTATCTCCTTGCTTAAGCATAAATGTTCATTTCTTGAGCTCAAGTGGCACATATCCTCTTGGAATTTCTGCTTAGTGTTTAGCAGCTGCTTTGTTCTAAATAATCTATCACCTCTGATTTATTTAGCCTTCTAAACAAAGATTTAAGGCATTTCAAGATACTTACATAAATAACCTGGAACTTCTGAGCTGTGTCCTTGCTTTAAAAGGAAAAACCAGTTATGAAACAACTTTGTTCTTATTTTACCAGCCTGGCAAGAAACCTAACAATTGACTAAAACCACATTAAAAATAATTGAGGTTTTGAAGCCCTTTTAAAATAGCAGTTATGGAATAACATATTCAGTAGCAGTAGCAAAGGCCCAGTACTTGGAACCACCTTGTTGAATTCTACATCTAAATTTGGTCATTTCTGCTGACTGTGGTTTCCTGCTGTTCGGGTGAGATATACTGGCAGACTGCTAGATGACTTCTGTGCAAAATTCTCATAGAGCATGTTCCTGGAATTAAGCTACTTGATCTCCACCTCTGCCTCTATTAGTAGTTTGCCTCTTTGTTTGTTTTAAGAGTCGAAAACTGTAGTAGTTGTACTGCCTTTGGAATTTCCTACAGGTTTATTCATATCCTTCCATGTTGAAAATGGAATTTCCAATATTTTCAGGATATTATTTATATAAATAACACGTGTGTAATATTTTTAAAGCTCAGTTGGCATGTGAGTGGCTGAGGAAGCAAAGTTGAAGTAACAACACAAAATGTTTTCATAACTCTCATCAGATTCAGTGTAGCTCAGCAAAATAGCTGAGGAGCAGCCATTTGAGAGTGTATTTGCTTTTGCTCCTGGTGAAATATTAATTCAAACCATTACTGCTTTCTTTGCAGTAGTAGGTAGGGTTTAACAGATTGCTGCAGTTCTTTGTTTCAGAAAGTGTGCATCTCAGATGGTAAAGCTTTGAAAGAAATGAAAATAATGAATTTTGAGTGAATAGGGGATTTCACATGGAACTGCTCAGACTCTGACGTGGCTATAATGTGAATCTTGTGGTTTTTCACTTAAGGCAATGAGGAAGGGTCTTCTGGATGTACTTCCAAAGAATTCATTAGAAGATTTGACAGCAGAAGATTTCAGACTTTTAGTAAATGGCTGTGGTGAAGTAAATGTGCAAATGCTAATCAGCTTTACCTCATTCAATGATGAGTCAGGTATGAAAGATCTTACTCACAAATATTGCAGGGATAAATTTAAAGGGTTTGTTCTGTGTGAAGCTACCAGCATTAAACTTAAGCTACCTCTTCAAATTTGACACCAGTTAATAAATCACTTATTAAGTGATTTAAGTCCCAGTAAAATTATTGCTGGTTTGATTTTTGGGGTTTTTCTTTTTAACATACCTTTGGAAATATTTACCTTCAACTTGACTTTGTTGTCACTTGGTGTTGTGACTTGGAGTCACAAGGATTGTATCACCGGTAGCATAGCTTTCCTTCTGAAAATTCTGACCTCATGTTAGAACTATAACTGTTGATGGATGCAGTCTGTTTCTTAGATAACTTTAAACTGGTTTTAGGCTTTTTGGGAGGGAGGGGTGGGAGTTGTACTGTGGTGTGTCAGAGTGAAGCCTTTACAGCCACAAGTGCATGCATTAGATTGGAAATTACCAATGTCTCTAATATCAGGATTTATGAATGAGACTGTAGCTGAGATCCAGCTTTCAATTCATGTAAAATAGATCTCTTAACACTTACTGACCAGTGTACCAGCTGAATTACCTATCTTTTTTATTTCACATAGGAGAAAATGCTGAGAAGCTTTTGCAGTTCAAGCGTTGGTTTTGGTCCATAGTTGAGAAGATGAGCATGACAGAAAGACAAGATCTAGTAAGTTGTCCATTCCCAGTGGAAATGTGCAGAACTGGTACAGCTTTGGCATCATCACTCTTGATAACTGTGTCTGTCTGCAGAGACTTTGTATGTGAAGAGTTAAGGTGGTAGACCAGGGTAGCAGGTATTGATTAGACTTTTAGCTCTGGAAGCATCAGTGTGAATCCTACACCTTCTTGCAAGTGAGAGTAAGCATGGAGTGTCCGTGTCCAAGTTCACAGGCCTGTTATGGAAGCACAGTTACCTTCTCTGAGTAGTTGCTGCTAAGCTGAATAACTGTGGTTAGTCAACTGTGTTGTGGGCTAGTAGGGTTTTGAGGTTGGGTTCTCTTCCTGGATCATCTACTCTCCTGACTCGTGTGTATCCTGAGGGCAGCACCTGTGTCCCCTCTGTAAGATGCTGACAATGACACTGTCTCCTTCTCAAGGCCCTTGAAGAATAGCTGATGCAAAGCATAAAAGAACAAGATACTGTTCAGGGGGGTTAATTTTGGAAACTTACCTGTAATTTGTATTAACTGTATGCTTCTTAAAACTATTTGCTTTAAAGTTTCTACTACTTAAGGTAGTGTCTTTGCTTTACACTTTGCTAAAAGGAAACAAGGACTGATCTGAAAAGCAGAATATTTAGAGCACATTTGTTCAAAAGAATCTGTGGTTACACGTTGGTAGTGACTCTGCTCTGCAAGTCAGCATTTCACATTTGAGACAATAAACCAAATATCTGTTGCTGCCTTTTGTCTGTACAAGTACCACGTTCTGCAGTCTGACTGGTGTGTGAGGGATTTCTGGTGCTTTTTGTCTTGATGGCAGTCACCCTTTTCCCATTTGCTGAGGATTTGTTGGTACAGGATCATTTTGAGTGCTGCTTTGTCAGTTTTAGCAGAAGGATGTAATACAAGGAGCAGGTGAGGGAAGGAACTGAAGGGTTACAAAAGCATGTGACATCATCAGTGACTGTTGTTGGCACACTGAGCAGAGGTGGCATGATCCAGCTTGCTGTGACTGAGCAGTTCCTTAGCCTGGCTCTACACACCTCCACAGGCATGATGAATTTTGGCCTGGTACAGCAAAATGTTAAATGCAGTCTCCTTTTTTACTTCCAGGTTTACTTTTGGACCTCAAGTCCATCGTTGCCTGCCAGTGAGGAGGGGTTCCAGCCCATGCCATCAATCACAATAAGGCCACCAGACGACCAGCACCTCCCCACAGCCAACACTTGCATTTCCCGCCTCTATGTCCCACTCTATTCCTCTAAGCAGATCCTGAAACAGAAATTGCTACTCGCCATTAAGACCAAGAATTTTGGTTTTGTGTAGAGTATAAAAAGTGTGCATTGCTGTGTAATATTCCTAGCTAAGTTTTGTAGATTTTTTTTTCCCATTTGTCTATAAAAGTTTATGGAAGTTAATGCTGTCATACCCCTGGTGGTACTTCAGAGATTTAATGCAAACATTCCTGTACTGAATTTGTCATGTAAAGGCCCAAGGAGCACTGGCAATATCTGGCTGCAACAGTTTGCTAGTCAATAACTCCTTTGCCTAACCCCAGCCAAAGATGACAGCAGAACAATATAATTTACACTGTGATTTATCTTTTTGCTGAGGGAAAATATGTAAAATGTTCTGAAAATTCACTGCTGCCTTTGTGGAAAGTGTTTCAGCAAAGGTTCTTGTATAGAGGGAGTAGGGAATTTCAAAATAAAAAATTAAGTATGTTTTGTGTTTTATTTTAACTTTTTTTTTTTTTTCCAATGGTGTTTAATTTGTGGTTGGCTGCAGTTGTGTATCATGTATATTGAACTTGTAAAAAGTTCCTGACAGCTCAGATCCCGGAGCTGGGATCGTTCACTTCTGAAACCACTTTCATTGCAATTTTTGTTCTGATTGCATTGAACTCTGGCACATCAGATACCATCTCTTAATATTTTGCATGTGATCTGTACTTTTAGTGGGTTTGGTTTTTTTGGGTTTGTTGGTTTTTTTTTTGTACATATGATGAGGCCAATGCACAGTATTTCATAGTTCACAATCAACACTTTTGTATCCCTGTTTCAGTGAACAGACAGTCAGGAGATTGTTCCACTACCAGTTCTAACCTGACACTTGTACTACGTTATCTAACTATGTAAACTCAGCCTGGGCACTTTCTGGTAACTGTAAAATGTTTATAAGATCATGATTATTGAATATACATTTTGGAAAACTTTAATGTTCGTGAGCAGCTTAACTTCTTTTGTATCTAGCCTTTTTTTAAGTATCTTGTTACAGTTTTTTAATAAAGAAATTACAGACAAAATACCAAGTCATACTGAAGAAACAATAGTTTTTATTTATTTAGCCATTTATATTTTAGCTAACGGCATACACTAAACACAGTTGTTCATAAAAATCTGCATTTTGTAACTGAAAAATTGACCTGCAGAAGACAATCAGCCCACATTTTACAGTTAGCAGAGAACCCTGAATGAAACAGGCCAGGCAACCCCTTCTTTTCCCAGAATTGGTCTGAAGGTAAAGAGGCTTGTTCTGAAAAAGACCAAGGTAATTGGGTTAGAATAAAATTCTCAGACTGCATTGTAGTGGGTTCTGCTGTATGTTCACTTGTGAAGTGGTTGGTTGCTTTTGGGGAGGGCAGTCTTTGGCCATACCCTAGGACTTGTTTTCCCTAGTGCTTGAGAGATTTTGGAGAGCTAGGAAGTGACTAATGAAGGAAGGGGGAGTGAATTTTCTTGTGTCAAAACCAATTTTTGAAAGCTAAGCAGACTGAAGTATTGAGGGTTAAGAGCTTTTGTGGTGGTGATGATGTTTTCCCTCTTTCTTGCTTCTCCAGCCCCATGAGTCCGTGTTGGTGATTTTTATTTTTCCTTCCTTTTGTTGGGAAGAGCTAAACTAATGTTGTGTGAAATTCAGCTGTTCTAGGGCTCCACGGAGACTTCCTTTCTGACAGGTAGTTGAGGATGACCAGAATTTGCCTACAGCTGTGATTTTTCCAGAAGGCCTCTTTTCATCATTAATTTAGAGGTATGGAGGACAGCTGAGATCTGAAATTCTAATCACTGAAAAACTGATGCTGAAAATCCTGCTTTCTAAGGCTGGCTGTTTCAGGCTTGTGTAGTGAAAATGCTGGCAAATCAAGTAAAGAGGTAGAGAATTATTTCTGCATGTACTAATACTTCCTAAATCAGTCATCCTAGAGAAGGATAGTTGTCCAAGGATTGGAGTCTATTCTGGATTTCCTGTGGTGTCTTCAGTCAAACTGTGTCAGATTTTACTGTGCTAGTATCAGTGGAAAGCAAAAAGCAGTCCAGCTACCCAGGTCTAGATCCAGGTGTGTCAGCACAGAGACAGTGTGCACTGGTGTGGCTGCTGAGCACAGAGCTGCAGAGCTGCACTGACCTAATGCCTGCATTGCTGACTGGTGTCATTGCCCTTACCAAAAAAAGCCTCTAACTGAAATGTGTGAAGTTAGAAGAAAGCAACAGAAGAAACTGTTCAGGTGTCAGCTCTACAGTCTGTAAAATAAAGCTCCCTCCCTCACAAACTCTGTGAGACTTGATGTATTCAAAAGTATCCAAGGGCCGTGGATGAAAGGCCGTATATAAATGTAAAGTAATGTGTGTATATATATATGTATTGTGTGTATATGTATATAAGTGTATGTGTATGTATAACATATAAATATATGTTATATGTATATATATTTCTGTATATAGCTTAAACATTTTTTAAGTCCTGTAATGTATAGCTAGACAAAAATTATGCAGATAACTCAAAGTAGCTCACCATATATACACACACAAGGCATTCTGATAAGTGGAGAGGGAATCTAGAATGATTTATGCTGTCGTCATTGACTTGAAATGTGTATGTAGCTTTATAAATAGCTTTTTTCCTCTGTATGGTATATTTAAACTATATCAAGATTTTAATAAGAAAAATGTTTATTAAAATCATACACTTCATCTCCCTTTGACTTAAGCCCTTCTGTTAGTTCACTTTGAAGATGTGGTAGAGGAACTAGTTAAAGGAAAATTCTGTAATGTTGACATTTTTTAGCCATCTAAATCCATAGCTGTTTGTTCATAACTGCTGAAAGAGGAGATCAAGGTAGCTATTAATAAACTGTTATTGCCAACTCCTAGACTAGTTCCTATGCTGAATGTAGGGATAACAGACACCTTAGTGCTCACTTCCGTGGCTCATTTCCTTAGCTGCCTGTATCCAACACAGAAGGCAAACCACTTGCTTCAGCTTAGCTTTCCAGGAGTGAAAAATTGCACAGACTTGTCATCAAGTGGCCTTTCCCATCTGTTTGGTTTGGGAGTGACTGCTTCCCTGCAGGTGCCTCCTGTGGTCAGGTAACGTGCACCAGAGGAGCTGTACCCTGACAGAGCTGTCAGTCAAAAGCAACACCCTTCAGGTAGAGCAGCACTCGCTCAGGGAGGCAGAGGAAAGGACATTTTCCTAAGCTCTTGTTTCTCTGTATCATTTGCACACTTTACACAGACCTGCTGGGCATCCCCAGAGGTGTGCAGGAGCAGGGTGTGGACCTTGCCTCTGGAGCTGGCGTGCAGAGGGAGAAGCTCCCCAGGTACCAGCAGCTGACTCCTGCTGTTCTGCTGCTCGCAGGGAGCTGAATTCAGCAGCCTCTTGGGCATTCCTAGTACCACGTGAAAGGTGGCTCAGTAACCTCCTCATCCTCAGAGGAAGCTTCCCTCTGTTCTCAACTCCCTCTTTATCTTGGCCTGATAACCTCTGCCTCTTGTCTGTGTGCCTGTAAATGCAATTCTGAGCTCTGTGTCTGCACTTCCAGCTTCATTGGCACTCATTCCTCTGGTTTCTGCTGCCCAGAGCAAGCTGCACCAGACAGCTTGGTGGCTTCCATTCCCTTTCTCTCCTCAAGCTTCAGGTGATCTGACCTTTTTTTTCCTGAATTCATTTGTCTTCTTAATAACAGGTCCCTTAAACTGATGAGAAAACCCTGCAAGTCTGGATGACCTGGATTTGGGTGCTGATGACATTTGCTTTGTCCCAAGGTCTGAGTGTCCACACAGATGGAAAGGTGCAGGTGAATCAGTCGTGCAAGAGCTTCAGCAACTCTTGAGCTCTCAGGGCTGGCAGTGCTGCTCTGCCTGGCCTGTGGGGCTTGACGCATGGACCAGGCTTTGCAGCTGGGCTCTGGGCTCCATCCCCATGCCCTTGTTGCCTGGTGGGACTTTCCAGCAGCAGCGGGAGCACCAATGGGTCCTCTCCTAAGTGGCAGCTGCTTCTGTGAGTTTTACTGGGAAGCTATTTGATGACCTTGTCGTTGAGCAGGTATGCAGAACAGAAGCATGGAGGGCTTTTTCCTCTTGGGAGGATTTTCTGTAGGGAGGATTTTCTGTAGACTTGTGTTTAGGAGGAGAATTTAATAATCTACTTGAAACACAAGTCTGTGAGGTTGCTGCCCCCACCACCTCTGTCCATGGCCTTAACATAAAGGCGTTTTTGGTCATTATTATATAATACTATCCTAGATAGTATAGCAATAAGCAGCTAGTTGTTCCCAAGTATTTCAAGACTATAATGGTGACCCTTTTCTGCATCCCTTGTCCACTGGCAGCTAACACAAATGCATGTGTTTTAATGCTACAGTTATGCAGACTATTGGAAAATAGATTGCTGGCACAACCCGTGGTAAGGGTTTTTTGTGCACAGAGAGTTAAGAAGATAATTGGTTTGGACATAGTGACATTGTTTACAAATCGGGTTTTTTTAAGTTTTAAAAAACTAGTTACAGTTTTAAGCTGCAGTACTGGACATCACTTGTATTTTTTAATGAAAATTCTTCATTTTACCTGAAGTGGCATTCTTCACATAAAAAACCCTTGCATTTATAAAGCAATCTTGAAGAGCAGTTAAGTATTTCCAAAACAAATTATACCTTTTGGGGAGGGAGGGAAGAGGCATTGTAATTCAAGCTATGATGACTGTATTTTGGATGCCTTAGTAGATAAAATTTTGGGACATAATTTGTAGCAGCAGCTTACTTTGCCTTGCCATGAAAGAGTACCCAAACTAGATGCTAGCATAGCACACTTTGCTTTTATTATCTCCAGAGCCACTAAACACAGTGTCAACTTGCATGTTATTCTCATTCATGACTTTCTGAAGGAGGATGTGATAGTCTTGTCTTCTGGTTTGTTGGTTATTTGGGGTTTTTATGGAGTGTGTGTGGCTTGTTTGGTTTTTTGAGTGGCTCAAAAGTGCTGGACAGAGCAAGCTTTGGAAGTGCAGAACTGCTAGCAGCCATTCTCTGAGTTGAGTGAGGGCAGGTAGCAGGCCAGGGGACTGGGGCAGGACAGCTGCTGCCCCCCACCCAGGCAGGTGGGAGACAGGGAGTGGAAACAGCTTTCCCACCTGCTGGGGATCGTGTTCTCAAGAGGTACAGCTGAGAGATCTGGAATCTTGTGGAACAGTGCATCATTTCCTATGTCTGTTTATCCTGCTTGTGAAGTATTCCACAGCTTGTGAAATATTCCATGTTTCCATGTCTCGGGGCCGTGTACTTGGTTTAATGGATGTATATAAACTAAAGCTCATGGAAGTTGATGGGTTTTTTTGTGGAGGTGCAAGGACAGCCAACTGCTATTTTTGTGAATCCTCGTGGTATTTTTCCTTTCTGGTAGCTTTCCTTTCTACGTTAATCTTCAGGTACCACGTGAGCAGAGTTTTGCTGTGGTCTGTGAAAGGGCAGGGGTGACTTCAAGAAGTTACCCTGAGAAGCCTGACCTCCTTTCTGTTGCTAATTATATGAATTTGTGGTAGATCTTAAACCGTGTCATAATACTTAACAGGACCATCCTGTGTGTGTGGAATTTGGAACCAGCAGTCAGGATGATCAGGCAGGGGGGGCTAAGACCACTGGCAGTGTTATTTATTAGGATTTGTATGCTTGAGTTTTGCTGCTTGTTGTTTTTAATCCAGAAAGTCATGCATCTCCCTCTTAGGCCATCAGCACACTGCATGACACCCACCCCAGGATGACTGCTCACTGCTAACGAGTCAGTTGGGTTGGCTTCACAGCAAGCTGTGTTCTTCTGCTCTGGACACACAAATGGAATCCCTAGTACTCAGTATGCCAGTGAGGGGGGCTGTTGTTGGAGGTGAATATTAAGCAGCTTGTGTGGGTTTCTCTGGATAATAAAACCTAAAGGCTATTGTTAGTCAGGTAACAGTAGATGTTGTTAATGTTAAGCCACCGTTTCTCATTTGCTGCTTGTAAATGATTCTGTGCATGGCTTAGCAACTGGCTGCTCCAAGGGGAGAAAATCAGAGCTGTTCTCATGCTTAGGCCTGGCACAGTCACCTGTGCTGCACAGACCTCAACACTGAGCTTTCCTCATCCTCTGCCCAGGTGAGGCTTTGAGCTCCTCTCCCAAGGCACAGAAGAGCTGCAGGAGGCAGATAAGGGTCCAGAGGAGCCCTGTTGGCCTGGCTCCTAGTTCACAGGCTTTGGAAATGGGGAGAGGGGAGGTCTGGCATCCTGTAGCAGCCAAATGTCTTTAAAAAAAATCTAATTTGTAATGATGGACATCTACTGAAGCCAGGGGTTACTGATCTGAGGGGGGATACGGGAGAAATTGAATGCAATTTAACAAGAGCAAGTGTAAGGTGCTGCATCTGGGGCACAACAACTCCATGGATCAGTCCAGGCTGGGGGCTGATGTACT
>JANHGL010010300.1:0-34002 GCA_024611195.1 Ceyx melanurus
GCTATTTCCCATTCACTAAGGGCTCACCCTGTGCTCAGAGTGACTGCAAGGTTGTTCAGGTATCAGTCTCAAAAAGGAATTCAGTTTTCTTTGCTTTTAATACAAAATAATACAATATTTTCAAAAGAGCCATTCAAACACTAAGAATAACAAAGGCCAGGTCTTGCCTATCCACTGAAGGTATCTGAATGTTTACCTCATCCCTGTAACAGGAAAGTTTTGCTGCCACTATTTGTGTCTATTTTAGGAAGCCCATTGTTTTCCAGCCCTGGATGTTGTGATCATTTAGATACAGTTATCAGAACAGGATTCCTTAGTACACATAGCTATGAGTACTGCAAAAAAAACCACATTCTTGTATGGACATAAAAGAGAAGCCATAGTAGATTGCTGTGATCAGAATTGCACAAAACAAAGCCTCTAGAATCAGTGTTGCAACTTACCTTATCAGCAACCATGGCGGCATCAGAGGCACTCACAGTCATGGAGACAACAGCACGGGCAATACCAACTAAAGCCACCACAAATACCTACACAAACAGATACAAAAATTGAGCTCGTGTCAAAAGGCATATGTGCAGTAGTGACAAGAAGCCCTCAGGAACATAACTTCCAAGTCAGCTTTCAAGCCTAGCAACATGTACTGAGGATTTTCTGTAGCAGATTAGAGTTATTTACCAAAGAAGACTCCTCAGGCCTGCTAGGTAGGAATACTGGTTTAGGATTTTGGAAGGAACAAATTACCAATTTCCTTAACTTTCAGATTAAACAGCTCTGAAAGTCTCATCCACTCTTTAAAACAACATCTTTACAGTCTTCCCTCCCTTTAGTACACTGGAAAGGGGAAAAAACAGTCAAAAAACCATATCCCTCCAAATTACAAGATATCACATCACAACAGAAACCACCTGTACCAACTACCACACTGCAGACCTGTGATAAAAGTAAAGCCTGCAATTCTCTCCCTTAACATTGACGATGCTCAGGATCACAGAGGGAAAAAGCTGCAGCCAACAGCTTTAAAACATCCTACCCTGCTGCACAGTGCAACGAAGTTACCCAAGCCAGCTCACACACCCTTTAAGGGTGACAGCATGGAGCTCAGCAAGGCTAACTCACCACCTCCAGTGCTGTCTTAACCATACTATGCAATTAAGAGCTCAGTTGGATACAGCTACCCTCTGCTGTGCAAATATTCCCTCTAAAAACACAGATTTTTCCAGACAAAATTCTCCAAGTCACAGGCTAATTCCAACAATGCAAGTATGAGACAGCTAAATCTGAGAGAACCAGTCCAAGTTGATTCAAAGGTGGCTGGAGGATGGAAATGACCAATATGCCACCTGCAGCTGAATATTTCCCCCTTAGAGAAGGAATGCAAACAGCATGAGAGTACAGCACACCCTCCTAGGGTGGAAAACTGTGACAAGACATTGATAAAAAAAAAAAAAGAGTCCCTGAATACAATGACATTCTAGAGCAGCAACAACTCACTGGAGTGGAAAACACCCTTTGCTGCTTCCTCTCTGAGTAGGTAGAGACATTTTTCCAATTTATTAACTTTGTCTTAATCCCTGACTCCACAAGAAAGCATTTCTTCCAGACATGACAGTCATTTGAAGGGAAATCCTCACAGAACACACTTCCATCTTCATTTCTCAACAACATACCCCAGAAGAACACACTGCACAAAAGCATTTTCCTGTAAGACTGTTCCTCACTTTCTGCTTTTCACTATTTTTAAAAAGTCAACAGCATAAAGTCTGTTCACCTTTTTCCTTCCCTTTGGTTTATCAGGAGTTTTGCTTTCCAAAGCCTTTAACTTGAGCTTCCTACTAAGCCACATGCATTACTGGAAACATAAAGGGAGATTTAAATCCAGGCTGGAAGTGGCTGGTAATATTTTTTAAGTTTTTTTAAATACCTGGTTATCCAAACCTGCACACAAAGCCCATAGTCCAGGCCTGGAAAGCTAAACAAGGCTTCCCACCGAAGACTGCATTGCGGTTAGTAGCTCAGATTTGGTTTCAGTGCTTCTTGGGCTTTGCCATGTCAGTACCTATACCATCTAACCCAATTCAAACATTTACTTCTACAACAGGTACTAATCTCACTGAGGAAGAACAAGCACATTAGGCTATGTGCTGAGGCAATCCAATATCTCAAAAAGCACCTATGATAAAGCTTCTGAGTGAAATTCAGGTAGGAATTTTTTTTTAAATGGAAAAGAAATAAAAAGGCAACATAGAATAACAAAATCCATTCAAATCCAGCAGGTATTCTACCAGTATCTGTGAACAGCAATATTCAGACAGTGAAAAAGAAGTGTATCTACTTGTAGGGCACCAATCAAAAAGATTTTACTGCTCCAAGACCTGGTCTAGGCTCTCTCCACTAGTTCAGTGACATTGTCCTGAGTGGTACTAAACTCATTAGGTCAAAAGCACAGAGTGGTACTCACTAGTATGTAGAATGTAGTGAAGATTGGGCTGGAAGTGACTCGGATTTTGGCCCTGGCAGAGGGCAGCTTCCAGAGCAGAAACATAAAGAAAAGCACATTGGGAACCAGGAGCAGAAGATCCCAGTAGCGGACTCTGCAAAAAGTAAATGAAACAGATTTTTCTGGTTCTTCAGCATCTAGAAGGGAAGGCAACACCCCAGACCCTTCTCCACCAAACTGAGAAGGAAAGCTCTTTCCCCTGGCCCAGGATCAAATCATGGTCCCACTTATCTCACCTGGACTTCCCAATGTCCTCATAAAGCAACAACAGGCACTTGTGTGGCACAGTGATGTTGGTGTCGTTGACCGCCTGCGCCGTTGTTGGGGACAGGGTTGTCACATTATCCACTGCTGTTACCAGGGAAGTTGAATGTGTGACGTTGTCAGACACGAAGAATCTCATCACAGACATCACGGACTGGAACATCCTGCCTTCCTTCTGGTCCAGGTCAAACAGCACAGGACAACCACAGCAGACAAAAAGCAACATTAAATCAGTTGAGTCAGAGCTACAAACCACATCCCTGCCATTAGGTCCCTTCACAACTGCTTCCTCCTTGTTACAGCAAATTAGCATCTGAAAGATAATATTACACAATGAAATGCCACCTCCTGCCCATACTTTGCACACAGCCAGTTGGGTGGACAGTAAAAAAGCACTATCATGCATCAGAGTAACAAGCACCTGCAAGACAGTGTAATACTATGCTGGGTTAAATTGTGATTTATTTTTTTTTTTAATCTTTACAAGATTCATTATCTTCCAAACTCAACCCCAGCAAAAGCAAAGATTCAGCATTTTCTTCTAACCCTCTGCAAGGCACCAGAACTATTCTGATTTTAAGCACGACAGTAAAGCTCTGAAAAAAACCCAGCACCTAAAATAGCATAAAGTTCTTTACATCCACCAGTCCCAATTGCATTGCCCTTCTCTGACACAGATCACCATCATCACTGGTAGGTTACAAACCCAGAACCAGATACAACCCTGTATAATGAGCTTCCTAAGGTGAAATGCTCAGGCACAAAGAGCTATGTTCAGAATCAGAGGAGTCATGGTGCTCAGTTCTTTTGTCTGCCCTACCTTACACTGCTCCTGCCTCTCAGAAAGATGAGACAGAATTTTCCCATTGTCCAGATGAAACTTTTTTGCACTCCTTTACTAAGAGAACATTAATATCTTTTCCATTACCTGTCCATCCCCCAGGCCCTACACTTCTAGGAGATTAACTGTCTCTCGAGAAGTTAAAGGGAAACTCTGTTCTGCCATCCATGAAACTCCACACGCTTCATGCCCGTGTCAGTGACTTTAGCAGAAACCATGCCAGAAGTGTTTTATCCCTCTCTTAGTCCCACAATCACCTTGGAAGCTTGAGTGTACTATGGCACACAGTACTTCAGATCAGGATTTAATACATACTAGAGTTTTGACCTTATTAAATCTGCCTCAAATTCAATGTATTACCTTGTGCAAATCCCTCTCCTCTTCCCACCCTACAACAGCAACCCTCACTGTTAAGGCACTTGACCAGTCAAATACAAACATAAGGTCCCATGATCTCTCCTGGCACTCACAGAAGTGGTCACAGACAACACAGATTTTTTTTTTTTTTTTAATTTTAACAAAATTTGTCTCATCTGGCATCTTAAAGACGCACATTGCCAAAGACAGCACTCTAGCAGTCTGTGTGTTATAACTCAGGATTTATCTCAAAAAAATTCTCCATGTGACTTTAGCCCTGGCTGACATGGCAAAAGCTGACAGTCCCCATGACAGAACTCAGAAGGTATTTTCCCTGCCAGGTTCTGGGTGACTCATGAGTCAGAAGGAATCAGCACAGCCTTGTGTCATCTGTTGAGCTTAGCGTTCAATAGCACCTTCCCCACAAACTGCTCAAGACTGTCAGCCACAGACTCTTTCTCCTCAGAGGCTGACTCTCACCAGGTCTTCTGTGGGCCAAGAGGATCATCCCACCCTCAGCTAACAAACCCTCCCTCTGATTCATCCATGCTGACAGATACTTGCTGAGCTGGGATTCCTCTTTTGCAACTGCCATATGCTGTGCTACGCCAGAGACGTCACATTTAATAAACACTCAAAGACCTGGAAAGATCAACTTTCTGCTAAGATGGCAAAATCTGCACAAAAAATCCTAGTTCTATTACATGTTCCCGCAAACAACCTTCACCTTCCAAAAGCTGTAGAAGTGGCCACTCTTCCCTGTAGCTTCCCAATTCCCTGAACTAACAATGTTCAGAAAAATGTTCTGTTAATAATTTTGCTCCATTCTCTTCCTCTGAAACACCTCCACATCTCAGTAGCAGCAATGGCAAATACATTCATATTTGCCAAAGAAAAAATTCTACCTAATTTTTTAAAAAGCTGAGAAGAACCTCACAGAGCACAGGTTATATGACACCAACCACAACATTCTCCTAACATCTCTTCTGGGACAAAGAATTTGATCTGCCTGTACTACCAAAAAGAGCTCAAGTATAAAACCGAGAGAATTACACAGGAAAAACATCTTTATAAAAAATATCCCACCAAACATACTCCAATCTTTTTCTCTAGAAGCCACCACTATCACACAACAGCAGCAAGCTGCTGATAAGGAGAGGAGCTGGCTACATGTAACAGGGCTCCAGTCACGAGGTTTCAAAGGGCAAAGCAGAATCAAGCTTACCTCCCAGATAGGCTGCTCAATACAGCCTTCTTCTAATACCTGTATCAGTATCCTATTCTTCCTCCCAAGATGGGGCATATAAAAAGCACTGCAACAGAACATCCAACACATTAAAGGGCAGCCAAATCCATCAGCCCAACAACACAACTGTCTTACTTTTCTGATAGCTAAGGCCCACAGCAGGGATGTGGAGAATGAGTCTCTTCCTACTGAAATCACCAGCAAAAATTCTGTGGCAACAGGACCAGGAACTGATGTGGCCAGGCCTCCTCAACCCCAGCAATTCTGCTTCTCACAGCAGACTGTCCAAACCCTTGTCCCGTCTAGTCCAAAATAAATCTTGTCAGCTGAGCATACCCAAGACATCACTCACCATACCCGGCCTCCACAGGGCTGCTCACCCTAGCCAGCCCAACCTATGCAGTAGGGGTAAAAATTTCCACGTAAATGGAAGCCAGAGCCACAGTCCTAGCCTCCCCTTTACCTCTAGCAAGCATTTCTATTCACCACACATCAGAAAACGAAGTGTTTTTCCACACTACAGCTGACTTGGCAGAGGCCAATTTCTCTGTCCAGGTGCTGGACTCCCACATTGCATTCAGACCAAGAACATCTAGGTGACCCCCAGATCACTATGACAGAGCCCGGGGGAAGGCTCCTCCGCACTCTCAGGGCAGGTTCTTGCCTCCCACCGAGGGGAGGCTGCTCCTCCACTCAGGGCACTGTAACTGTATCAAAGCTCAGTAATTCAGAGGCCCCATCCCTGGCAACTCTCTGCTTTCAAAGCCCAAACACATAAAGATGAATTGCACCCTGACAGATTTTCACCCCTGAAAAAAAAAAAATAAAATTTCTTCCTTTCCAAAAACAGTCTCAGAAAATCTTGCAAGTTCAGACCACATACAGGTTGACTGCTCCTTAAGACACATTTGTGTAAGAAAAAAACTGCATTGTCCACATCACCACTTAAATACAACTCTTGCTTCAACAACTAAAATGTTTTTAAAAAAAAAAAAGGGCTCTCTTCAAGCCTCAATTTAGTCAAAACAGTTGCATTTTGCATTTCACCCTCAGAACTCACAGAGGGGTTTTCCAGCAATGCACAAGGTCCCCACTTTTCTCCAAGTTTTGTTCTGAATTAAATTTAAAATAAAAAGAAACGAACTGAAATGCTAAAGACAACCTAATTAAAACACTGAAAGTATCAGCAACAATCCAAAACGATCAAAGAATCTCTGTTCAGCCACATCCTTCAGAAGTGAGGATTCTGTTTTGGTTTCGGTTTTCTTTTCTCTAGAAGGCAGACGGACACACAAGCCAGAGGGCGGCCAGTGAAGCTGAAGCAAGGTAACAACAGTACGTGCCCCCTGCACCCTCCCTGGCGAGGGAGCGCTGCCTGTTTCGAAGGCTGCTGAAGACAACAGGGAGCCGGAGAAAAGCCTAAGTTACTTTCTACCCTTCCCGCTGGACGGAGGTGCCTCGGGACGCTCCTACCACAGGCAGGATCCCAAAGGGAGGCGCAACGCTGCCTTCCAGGACCCGCCGAAGCGCTTGCAAAGGGCAGGGCAGAAGCCCAGATTGCGGTGAGATTCACACAAGACCCTGGTAACCCCAGGGCTGCTGCCGCATGTAACCGGCGAACCGCAGCGCCCCGGGCGTCGGGCTCCCAGAGGGCACACAAAGGGCAGCTGGGCAGCGAGGCGCGGGCTGCTGAAGTCTGACAGGCATCTTCGGGCCTCTCCCTCACCTAGGGACGACAGACGGAGCCCGGCGCGGCCCCGCCGCTCACCTCGCAGGGCCGCGGTCCCCGCCGCGGCCAGGCCGTGCTGCCAGGACAGGCCCTGCCGCCCCACCCTAAGGTGTCCCGGCGCCCCTGCCCGTAAGGCCCTCCCCGCAAGCCCCCCTCCCGGCTCCAGCCCCACTCCTACCCTCTGCGGGCCCGGCCCTGCCTCGCCGGCAACGGCGCTCAGTCCTGAGAACCTAGCCCCGCCATCCCAGGTCCCGGCCCCGCCGCTCCCCACAGCCAGGGAGCGTCGCTGAAGAGCGATTCAAGCAGAGCACCGGGCAGGGATGGGATGCGGCCACCAGAGCCAACGCAAACGGACCGACAGCTCTTCGGCCGCACCCAGCAACGTTATTGGGAGAGAGTCCCACGCAAAGGCACTGCTTAGGCCAATCAGCGACCAAGCATAAAGAGGCTGTATCCAGGAGGCCAAAATAAATAGCGACGCGGACCAATGGGAAGGGGCAGGAGGCGGGACCCGAGGGGCGGGCCAGGCCTTAAAGGGGCTCTGGCAGCATCTGGCCCTTATCAACCGAGGGGTGGTCTTGGTGGTTGGTAGCTGTAGCCCAGAACCAGGTACACCCAGAGCAGTGTGGGGAGCAGCTCAAGGGAGGGGACTATGTGCCTCTACTCCACTCTGGTGAGACAGATGCCCCCACCCCCCTCTTTGCAGTGCTGGGTCCAGTTGTGGGGCCCTCAGCAGAATGAGGGTACGGACTTGTTGGAGGAGGGACATGAAAATGATCCGAGGGCTGTAACCCTCTGCTGTGAGAACAGACTGAGAGTTCAGGCTGTTCAGCGGAGACCTTATTGTGGGTTCTCAGTATTTAAAAGGGATCAGTCAGAAAGATGGGACAATCTTTTTATTAGGGTCTCTTCTGACAGGACAAGGGACAGTGACTTTAAGAGGGATAGACTAGATGTCAAGAAGATATTTTTTGCCAGTGAGGGTGGTGAGACCCAGGCCCAAGTTGCCCAGAGAGGTTGTTGATGTCCTGTTACTGGAACCAGTTCAGGTGAGGTTGGCTAGGGCTCTTAACCTGCTCTAGTTGCAGATGTCTCTGCTCACTGCAGAGGGTTGGACTGGACAGTGTTTAAAGGTCTCCTAACCCAAGCCATTCTATGATTGTCTTTTGGTGGAGTGGTGGAGAGCAGGCAGGGCAGTGACAGGCAGAAGCCTGTTCTCACCACAGGCAGGTGGGGTTATGTGTAACACGCTGGCTTTGTCTTGTATAGTCCGATCATATGTTGCAGGCCAGCCTGCACAACCCAGTGTCACACCCAATAGCAAATGCTCATGTGATCCATTGTCACATGCCTCCAAGGCAGAGAAAATAAGGATTTTTGGCTAGTTCTGTAGAGGAGTTATGGCAAGTAGGGGAGTTAACTTTCTTCCATGGCCCAGACCCTATAATCAAGCCTCTACAGAAGAGAATAATTAACAACCTAGAGAGCTTGGCTTTTAAGAAAAGTTTAAAGCTGACCAAATTGACTTTGGCATAGCTTGGTCAATAGCAGCTAAAGGGAAACACAATAAATAATTACCAGGATTTGGAGGTGAGATACCAGGCAAAGAAAATAGAAGTTTAATAAGTAAACAGGGAAATATTTGGGACAAATGAGCCATGATTTAAGAAGGAGATTAAAGGAAACAACTGTCTAAATATCAGCAGGTTATTCTCAGCAGTAAGAGCTGTCTGACCGTGGACAGAGTTTCAAGAGTGATGCTTGTTACCTGAGTCAGTTCAAGGACTGGAGGATAAATTCTGGTGTGTTTTTCTACCTGGGGCTCTAGAGATTGCTCCTATAGGAACACAGGGCTTTTGGTCAGCTGACATTTGCTATACAAGGCCTAAGCCTCTTTAGAAGATCCCTATATTAGTCAAGCCTGCAGGCCCTGCTCTAGCAACCAGCACATGCAGAGGGTTTCAGCCCCCCTTACAAATCTTTCTCAATTTCAGTCTGCTTGATCCTCTTCTCAGGTTTAATTTTCCAGCTTTGCTTCAGGAAGCCCAATGGAAGGGACTTGGCCTGAGGCTGTGTGTCTGGTTCAGCCCTTCCACTGGGGTGAACCAGATTTTTGTGCTGGTGTAATGCCTTTGGAATGATACCAGATGAAGCTAATCCTTAGCTTGTCTCTTCTCACACTGTTCATGTTAATCACATGTTGCAATATTTTGACATGTGATGTTTGTGGATCCAAGGTCAAAGACCCAGCAGGTACCATCATCTCTGAGTTACAGAAGGGACACTTCTATTCCAAGAGAGGTGGAGTGCTTATGCTTGAAAAGTGCCTTGGTAACAGACAGACAAAAATCCATGTCTTCTCACTTCTAGCCTCAGGCGCTAGCTAGTTGAAGATGTTACCTCCCACATAACTGTGTCAGAAGCAGAGATTTTTCTTTCCAATCCACCTGCTCTTTCCACCTGATTCACTCTGAGGTAGAGCCCGGCACTGGGGACACCAGATCCAAAAGCTGTCTCTCAGGCAGAAAGTTGCTGGGTGCCACCACAAGGACCGTGGCACTTCAGATCCTGACTTCCTCACTGCTTATATGAAACAGAGGAGGTGGGGAATCCACCACACATATGGTTCCTTTGCATTAACAAGCCATGCTCTTCAGCCCAGACAAGGTGTGTGCAAACAGAACACTGCTTTTCCACCTCCAAGGACTGCCCCATCTCCTTGACTGCAAATATCCTCCCACTTCAGCTGCACTGCTGCTCTCTGTGTCATCCAGAGCATAAAGATGGAGGGTTCCTTGCCTTGGTCCTCGCTGTGCGACTTGGCTTGCCCAGGCTGAAGCAAGACGAGAGGTGATATTTAGCAGCCTTGGCATAACCTTGAGCCCCCAAGAAAAGCTGGCACTTGACACTGTAACTGCTGGAATCTGCCGTCCTTTGGCAAGCTCACCAGACTCGCAGGCATCTGAGGCGGAAGGTGCAGTCATAGTTTCCAGGACACTATTATGCCTTCAATATCATCACCAAATTCCACTCTTCTAGGACATTTTATCTCTCTAAAATACTCATTCAGCTTTTATTAGATCAGTCTACTGAACAGGATATTACTTCTCATCTGAAACTGCTTTTTTGTTCAGGTGCTCAGCAACAGCAGAGACAGACATGTCTGTTCTTGTTTCAGAGTTGCTCTACCAACTTACTGATTTTTAGTATCAGGAATAAATTTGCACGTCAGGATGTCACCTGGCCTGTACTGTTCCTTGTCACAGGGAATTCAGTCCCAAGGACTCCAGTGCTGCAAACCACCAGTCTGCAAAATCCTAGTGGTGTGTTTTGATACAGTCAGGACTTCGGTGTTCATCTGAGTGCAATCCAGTGAGCTGTCCAGGCCCTGTGTGCACCTCCACCCTCTCACATGCCCCAGGGCAGTCTCTAGCACAGCAGCAGCCCTGTCCCATGCATGGCAGCCATTTGATTTTAGGGATGGTTTTAGCTGCCAAACCTCAGCTCTTCTTAAAGAGGCAGAGCACCCCAGCTCAAGCACAGGACCACTTGTAGCTGGCACCCAAAGACAGCAGTGAAAACATGGACATGGTACACCACTACTGGGAAGAACAGAAAAGCTGTCTGTCCATCCAGCTGTCCAGTGCCTGGAGAGACAGTGGCACCCTGTGGTGAGAACGGTTCATCACCACATGACTTTTGGGCCTTGTCAGATGGCATCAATTTATACATGTCTTGGGCTGCCTTCCCTTAGGCCATGGTGGTCTGTAGTAGCCTATAGGTTGGGGCATCTCAGGGGTGTCTCTGTGCCTGTTTCACCTGAGTACCAGCCAGCTCCCCATCATGTGTCACTGAGAAGAAGCTGAGCCACTCTCCTATTTATATCATGGTGCTCCTGTTTTGCTATATTTGTACCAGGCTGAATCATCCAGATGGGCTCCTGGAGGAACCATTTCAGGTCTATGACTGTCACCTGCCTCTTTAGTTACTCTCACTTCTGGTGTCTACTGTTTCAGGGTTACTGTTCCACGCCTGAGTGCAGCCAAGAGCAAAAACAGCCCTACACTAAATAGGGGTCAAAACCCTTTAAAGACACATCTCTAAAATACAAACCACCTGCAAGACTTTCCTGTGGCCTGGAATGGAAGTGCTTCACCTCCTTGCCAAACATCAGCCCATCACTTGTTTTGTCTCTCTTAAGTCCTCTTTCATTTTCTATGGGACAGGTGGTCATCTTCAGCTCTCCTCCTAAATGGTATTGCTCTGCAGCAAGCAGTTGTGGATCTTCAGAGATCTTCGGATTCTGTGGATCTTCTCCCTGGTGCTGTTACTACCTACAGCCTCACACTGAAAAAAAGACCAAAACCAACCCAAGTGCCAGAACGCCCTTCCCACCTCGTGTGAACCAGAATAAAGCCAATTAAAGTGGGTCATTCATGGGTCAGTGGCAAACCCAGCAAACCAGACTTGATTGGAGCTGCATAAGGGGCTGACATTAGAATGTGAGCATAGAATTCCCGGTGGGATCTCCTCTGGCAGGAGGGGACCCCTCGAGCCTGGAGGGAAAAGTCAAACCGTTTGCCAAACTTTGCCAAGTTTGTCGCTGCCGCCAGAGCCCCTCCGAAAGGTCCCAGGGCCCCTCCCACCGCTTCATCTACAGTCACTCGGCGGGGCGGGGCCTGCCCGCGAGATCATCTATTATTCATGAGGTTTCGCGCGCTTTTGCTGATCACGTGAGTCTGTTTTCGCGCGGAATCCGGCCGGGCAGGAAGAGGCAGCAGCGATGGCGGTGAGCGGCCGGGCCGGGGCAGCGGGACGAATGGCGGAGACACTCCCGCGGTTCGGCCCCGCCGCGGAAGTCTGGGCGCTGAGAGGTCCAGAGGGCATTTGGTGGGGCGGGGGGTTAGTGGTTGGGGTTGCCGTCTCCGAGGACACCCGGGATGCCGAGGCTGCAGGTTACCCATGTGTCCTGCGCTGGAGGAGGGGAGGACAAGACCGGAGTCTTTCCCCTCCGCTCGGGCTGCTCTGGGTCCGAAGGACGGACTTCCCTCCGCCGTTCATTTCTATTGTCATTTGCAAGAAGGACTAATTATCTTAATCTTTCCCCCATCGGGACAGGACTCGTCGATTATCTATGGCCCCATTCTGACCGCCGCTCCCATTGCAGATTTCCGGCAGCACTGACTTCCCTCTCCCTCCGTCCCGGTGCCGGGGAGTAGGGTGCCCCGGGCAACCCCCCGCTCCTTACCTTCTCCCTCCTGTTCTTGCAGGACTCCTCCGAGTCACAGGCGGCGATCACCAGCCCCGTACGTAGCTCACGCCGGGGCGATGCCTTCACGTCCAGTCCTGGACGGGACCTGCCACCCTTCGAGGATGAGTCCGAAGGGCTCCTGGGGACCCAGGGGCTCCCTGACGAGGAGGAAGAAGGAGAAGAGCTCATCGGGGAAGGGATGGAGAGGTAAACAAACCGGTTGGAGACATCTTCTGGGTGGGAGTGTGTCTGTGGATGGGGTTTTGCTAACGGGACATCAGTGCAGCCAGCAACATGGTGAGGACCTCTCAGCCATGATGGGGTCCCTCTGTTGTGCTGGTAGCTGGGGAGAGGGATCTGAAAAGCTGCTGGACAACTGAGAAAGATCAGGGCATGGTGTCGAGTCTTGGAAGAACTGAGCAGATTGCAGGCTGGGAGCAAAGCACCACATATCCAGTGTGGGTAAATCAAGATCTCCCTGGTTGCGTGATGTGCATCCAACACAGCTCCTTACTCCTGCAGCATATGTTTTTACAGTTTTCACTCAGCCAGACTTGCCAGCATGCTGGTGAACTTCACAATACAAAGGCTCAAATTCTGACATTCATAACCATGGTGCTGGAGCACTTTGTACTACAGGACATCTAAAGTTGTGAAGTGCCTTCCTACCCAACATGTTCTGCCTTGCTGCAGAACAACTGCCTTGACAGCCATCCAGCAGCAGCCAGGGAAGGGCTGGAGATATGTTTTCTGGAGCCTGGCTTGATTCCATGCCGTGTGTGTGTGCTAGGGACTACCGCCCCATCCCCGAGCTGGACGTCTATGAAGCAGAGGGCCTGGCCTTGGACGATGAGGATGTGGAGGAGCTGACTGCCAGCCAGCGGGAAGCTGCAGAGCGAGTTATGAGGCAGCGGGACCGGGAGCTGGAGCAGGGCATGGGCCGCATGAGGAGGGGGCTGCTTTACGGTAGGTGCAGATGAGCTCTACCAAGTGGGTTGCTGATTCCTGTGTGGCTGACTGGTGCTTGTAGGGGAGCTAGACTCTCACCATCAGAGTAGCACAGAGGTCTCTGGAGCTCCAGCATATTTGGGCTCTTGGTGAAATCTCTGGCTGTGGGTTTGGCTGGACTCCCCAGTGCATGGTCTCTTTGATTTGGGCTTCCTAGTAGCTCATTTGGTGTGTTCTGGTTACATGTTTGCTGCTAAAACCAAGTCAGCATCCTGGGTCAGTATCAAGGGTTTGGGTTTCTACTGAGCGTATGCTGTGGAGTTTATTGCTGTTCCTGTTGAGACTTGTGGACTGGATGTGAGGGCCTTCAATGCATTTGGAAGTCCATTTTTTGGCCTTCTTCACTCAGTGCATTAATGGACATCACTGTGAGTGATTTTTTTTTTGCATAAAAATCTTCTTATTCAACCTCATAAAGTTGTTGGCGACATTGTGGAAGATGTAGGAGCCAGGCTTGCATGGAATTTAGGCTGGGCGTGGAATGGTTCTTGATTTGTATCCCAGGCTCTGATGTCTTTGCTTCCACAACCCATACACTCCAACTATAACTAATCCGGGGTGGAAATGGGAATCCCAACTTGTTAATAATTTTTCCTTCCAACCCTTAGATAGTGATGATGAAGATGAAGACCGTCCTTCGAGGAAGAGGCGACTGGCAGAACGGGCTGCTGATGGCATGGAAGAGGAAGATGAAGACATGATTGAGAGCATTGAGAATCTGGAAGACATGAAGGGGCATTCAGTGAGGGAGTGGGTTTCCATGGCAGCTCCTCGGCTTGAGATCTATCACCGCTTCAAGAACTTCTTGAAGACCCATGTGGATGACCATGGGCACAATGTCTTCAAGGAGAGGATCAGCGACATGTGCAAAGGTAGGGCTTAGTGATTAGGGGCTCTCCTCTTTATGCAGGTCACAATGCTCGCAGTGATCCAGTCCATAGGTGGATTTTTTTTCTGCCTGTCCTGTTTGTCCCAGACACTGAGTCAGCACTTTAAGAAACTCAGATGTTGATGGACATAAATGAATAATGGAAACATGTCTACTATCCTCTTTGATTCTCTCTGACTAATTAGAAGGCCCCTGGTGTCTGCTACTCATTAATATTAATATCGTAGCATTGCTAGCAAAAGAATATGTGGGGCAGCAGACAGTGGCCTGCAAGCTTGCGATCCGAAAGAGACAACAATTGCTTGCTGTCTGGGCCAGTTACTTTCTCACATTTGAAACTGGATTATCCAGCGAGGAGACACAAACAGACCCTGTGACTTTGGAAAACTGTGTCAGTGTTTCAGCCTTGTATTGTGACTGACTAGGCACTGCAGACGAGCAGTGGAAGTGGTTACATCGAGGAATAAGCCGAGTGACTGCCAATTGTTTGTGGCTCCTCTGTATGTTGAGGCAGAAGCTCCAGAAGCTTGGGTAGTGGATCAGGGTCAGTGTTACACAGCCAGGAAATAAAAGGCATTTGTCCTGTCCCTTTCCAGGAACATAAGACACGGGAGGCTTTTGCCAGTTTTCTCTGCCATTAATTTCTTTTTCCTGGAAGTCCATGGGAGAGTTGTGTGTAGCACTGAGGCTTTTGAGTCTCAGGAACACTGAGCCTGGCAAGTGTCTGTGCTGAACTGGAGAGGAGTCATCACAATACTGATGAAGAATTTTTCAGAGAAATAAGCTAAAAGAGTTCTGCACTCCTTTTCAAATTGTTGACCTCAAAATGTTTTCTGGGAAAGTGCAGACATCTGCAAACTGCAGCCTTCAGAACACAGGCTTTTCAGTCCCAGCTGTCTTCTGCAGATATCTTGAGGGGTGTGTAGGTTGAAAACACAACTATCTCATCTTTTTCTTAAGAGAACAGAGAGAGTCTGATGGTGAACTATGAGGATCTGGCAGCCCAGGAACATGTCCTTGCCTACTTTCTGCCTGAGGCCCCAGCAGAAATGCTGAAGATCTTTGATGAAGCAGCCAAGGAAGTGGTGTTGGCCATGTACCCCAAATATGATCGCATTGCTCAGGAGATCCATGTCCGTATCTCCCACCTCCCTCTGGTAGAAGAGTTGCGGTCACTCAGGTGAGCAGCAGAATTGCCTGCAGCAGGCTTTGGGGTGCTCATAAGAACTAGTCTGAAAGCTAAAGCTCTGGGTAAGTTCCAATAGGATGACCGAGCTTCTTACAAAAAAGATTAAGGATGAACTTCAGTGTTCTTAGAGGGAAAATGCAAGTCCTGCCAGAAAAATTCTACTGGTAACTGTTGCTTACTAGGTCTTTGGGACATGTGACTTGCAGCAAGAATATTTCTGTAGGGTGTTCTGCCTTCTGTGCCCTGCAGGCATCAAGCATCTCTCCATCTTTCCTCAGGCAACTGCACTTGAATCAGTTGATCCGGACCAGTGGGGTGGTGACAAGTTGCACTGGTGTCCTGCCTCAGCTCAGCATGGTCAAATACAACTGCAGCAAGTGCAGCTTCATCCTAGGACCCTTTTTCCAGTCCCAGAACCAGGAGGTGAAACCTGGTTCCTGTCCAGAGTGTCAGTCTCTTGGCCCCTTTGAAATCAACATGGAAGAGGTAAGAGATGTACTTGGCTGTCTGGGGCTGTCTGCTGGTCCTCCCCACTCTGCACACGGCCTGTTCCCACCAGCCTGGCTTTGTCTCCCACCCTTTGAACAGGCTTTGTAATGGGAAAGGCATATGCTGCTGTATCCAGGGGTCTGTGAATATAAATCTTGTCTATCTCAGCTCTTGTTTTGAATCAGCCTAATTTAGCAGCCAAAAGTCATTTACTAGCCTCATTGTGTGTGTTTGGGCTGAATCTGTTGCCACAGTCATCTCTGTGGTACAGTTACCTACCCGTGTTGTAGAAATGCAGACACAAACTGTCCAGCTCTCCTTCTCTCAGAGTTAACTTGGTATTTCCTGACCTGCCAGCTGAGGAATCTAGAGGACAGTAGCAAAATCACTGGACCTGGTCCAATTATTTGGATGGACAAACACTGTGGAGGCTGAAGCTCAGTGGTGAGATGTGGCAAAGTGCTTTCCAATCCCCATCGTTGTTTATCGCACTCTGGAACTGCTCGTCACAACCTCTACCCTCCCGTGCTCATAGTTTTCTAAAGAAATACAGTAAATTTTTTGAGTGGACCTTCTCTGGTGAGGTGCCTTTGAAAAGCATGGGTCATGGTGACACCTGTCAGACCTGCTGGTAACTGTTGCTTTGTTGCTGCAGACAGTCTATCAGAACTATCAGCGCATCAAAATCCAGGAGAGCCCGGGGAAGGTGGCTGCGGGCAGGCTGCCCCGCTCCAAGGATGCCATTCTCCTCGCCGATCTGGTTGACAGCTGCAAGCCAGGGGATGAGATTGTGAGTGCCTTGCTGGTCTGAGCACAGAGCATTTTGAAACTCTTGACAGTGACATCACGAGAACACCAGTGGGGACGTAGGGAGGGATTGTCCTCAGCTGCATTTAGACAGCTGCTTTTGAGACTGGTATCTCAAAATGGAGAGGGGTTGTTTTGTACTGTAGAGGCACTGACATACCATCTCCTGGTTCCCAGGAGCTGACAGGGATCTATCACAACAACTACGATGGCTCCTTGAACACTGCCAACGGGTTCCCAGTGTTTGCAACTGTGATCCTGGCCAACCACATTGCCAAGAAGGACAACAAGCTGGCTATTGGAGAACTGACTGATGAAGATGTGAAAGTAATTGTGGGTCTGTCCAAGGACGAGCAAATTGGGGAGAAGGTGGGTCAGCCTCAGACACTGCTGCTTTGCCTGTTGGTAGCTTGCTGTCACCTGGCAGTTTGATCAGAAAGTGATGAAGGTTGTCAGCTGGCTAAACAGCAGTAATGGAAACTTCTAGAAATCCCAGTTCACTCTGAATGGTCTTACAGCTGTCAATGAGAGTGAGTTACAGGAGAGAAATAAATAATAACCTTTCCTTATTCTTTTTGGGGTCAAATTCTCTAATTCTCCCCTTCCTCCTCTGAGCTTTCCACATCACAACAGGGCTGGAAGGTGGGTGAGACACACTCAGATACTACTTTACCTGATCAGTGTTTCCCTGTATCTTGAAAGCAAAGTTGGGGGTATGTTTGGAGGAGCTAATGCTTGTGTTCAGTCCCCTGAAGGTGATATTACTTAGCCTAACCTGTGGTAGAGGTCTCAGCCTACAGAGAGAAGCAAAGCTAAGACCCAAATCCAGTACTTGAAAGGACAATGCACTTGAATTGATGCCTGTTCAACTGCACTTGGGACAGGTTAAGCTCTTGAATGGGGGAACTTTACTTTTTTTGCCTTGATAATGCTGATTTTCTATTGACTGCTGTTACCAGTTGATGGAGCAGCTTCAGTTCAGCCAGGACTGTTTTTAACATCGGTAGTCTCCAGTATCAGACTATTATCATAATACCCTTGAGAAAACAAGACCATTGTTCATAATATTTGGTCATTATGACAATTCCTGTGCAGCATAGCCCAGCCAACTACTGTCATGGGCAGTAAGTCTCAAATCAAGGTCTTCAGCTTTGCTACAGCTGATAACAGCCACTGCTTTGTGTGCAGCAGGAGTGTGGAGGCAGCAACAGCTGCTTCCAGTGCCAGACTACACAATCTGCCATGTGTCAAGGGCATAATTTTTGTGAAGCACCTTTAGGGGACTCGGTGTGGGTAGTTACCTTTGAAAAACCCTCCTTGCTGTGGATGATAAAAGACTCCTCAAAGACATTCCCCAGACAACCCCTCTGGTTTTCCTTTCAGATTTTTGCCAGCATTGCCCCTTCTATTTACGGACATGAAGATATCAAGAGGGGCTTGGCTTTAGCTCTCTTTGGTGGAGAACCCAAAAACCCAGGTAAGTGTCACGTCTGTTAGTTGGGGCTGCTGCACGCAGCAGAAAGCAAATGGATCTGGGTTTGTCTGCACTGCTGCAGTGAAAGGAGTTAGAATTGACCATATGTCATGGTGACAAACAAGGTAATAGACCCAGGGCTGGTTGTGATGGAAGTGGCTGCTTTTATCCTGCTGAAGACTGGTGTGACAGTGGGAACACTAAAACTGGAAACAGCTCCTGCTGCAAACCTGGGCAAGATTTTATCCCTCCTCCTTTTTCATTTGATGCCCCTTCAGAGGTTTGACCTTTTGATGTCCTGATTTGTTATCATCTCCTTCTTAGAAAGATGTGTTCAGCAGGGTTAGGAATCCTGTTTTACTCACGTGACCTTCTCCAAAGCTGACTTTCTTTGTTCCCTTCATCTACCCTGTAAAGTGGTTTACCTGCCTACTCTTTGCTTTCCCTTCAGCTTTGTGGTGTTCAGGGCAGGGATGCTATTGAGCCATGCACTCAGCTGCCAACATGTCTCTCCCATTTCTGTTGTAGGTGGCAAACACAAAGTCCGTGGTGACATCAACGTGCTTCTGTGCGGAGACCCTGGTACTGCAAAGTCACAATTTCTTAAATACATAGAGAAGGCATCTAGCAGAGCAATCTTCACCACTGGCCAGGGTGCTTCTGCTGTGGGCCTCACAGCCTATGTACAGAGGCACCCAGTGAGCAAGGAGTGGACTTTGGAGGCAGGAGCCCTAGTGCTGGCTGACAGAGGTGTCTGCCTGATCGATGAGTTTGACAAGGTGAGGCCTAGCTTCAGCTCACTGAGAAGGATTAGGTGTGGAGGAACTGCCTCTAACTTCTGCCATGAGGAAACACTATAACTCATGGTGCCATTTCCCAGCTGACCAAGACTCCTGCAGTTCCTTAGGTCCTTGCTGGTCCATAGTGCAGTTTGCTACTTTTTCAGGCTATCAGGAACTGATTCCCCTTTGTGTGTTGGGTGATGGTTATAGACACAGATTCAGTTTAAGTCATTGCTTTCTCGTAGATGAACGATCAAGACAGGACCAGTATCCACGAAGCCATGGAGCAGCAAAGTATTTCCATCTCCAAAGCAGGCATTGTCACATCTTTGCAAGCCCGCTGCACTGTAATTGCTGCTGCTAATCCCATAGGTATGTGCTGAGAAACCCACAGGACCATCTCGTGACTGTTATAAGAACTGTGGTTCAGCTTCTCCTCCCTGGAGAAATCAAGCAAGTGGTAAAATATCTGTGCAGGAGTTCTATGCTTGCTTCAAAGCTTCAGCCCTGGAGCCTGTGTCTGACTTTGAGATTTGTCTCTGATCTAGGTGGGCGATATGACCCATCACTAACTTTCTCGGACAACGTAGACCTGACAGAGCCCATTATCTCTCGATTTGATATCCTGTGCGTGGTGAGAGACACGGTGGACCCAGTGCAGGTACAATCTTAGTTTGTGATGTTACTCCTGGGATGCTCAGCTGCAGTTGAGTGCTGACTTTTGCTCTCTAGTGGGTGTCTTGATATCAGTGTCTCTTAATCCGCCACTTCTTTGTAGGATGAAATGCTTGCCCGGTTCGTTGTTGGCAGCCATGTCAAGCACCACCCAGGTAGCAAGGAGGCAGTGAATGGAGACAGCAATGAGATAATTCTTCCCAACACATATGGGGTTGAACCCATTCCGCAAGAGATTCTGAGGAAATACATCATCTATGCCAAAGAGAAGGTCCACCCCAAACTCAACCAGATGGACCAGGACAAGGTGGCCCGGATGTACAGTGACCTCAGAAAAGAGTCTATGGTGAGAATACTGAAGAAAGGGGAGAAGAAGCTTGTATCTAGACTGCAGATCAGCCTGATTCTGCTCCAGCATATGTTGACACTTTTTTGCCATTCCTGTCACAAAGTCTGTGCCACTGTTTTGTGAGAGACAGGCAGATCCTGCAGTGTCTGCTGAACAGATGATTATTCATCTAAATGCGGAGTCTTGCCTATTGATGATCTGTGGACTGATGGACTGGACACATGTTCTAATGCTTGCCATGGCAAAGTCCTCTTATTGTCACCCAGTCTGGCAGGAGACATTTGCATTCACTCAGACCCATATGCTCCTGGTACATAGGGAGGGAGGTGTTCCATGTAGAAGTGCCCTTCTATTTTCTCTGTTGGATCTTTCAAGCTCATTTCACAATCTCTGAGTGGAAAAGGAATTTGTTGAGGTTAGGGGGAGATGATTGGAGCTTGGGAAAATTACATCTTTTCTTTTTCCTTGGCTTTTTGCTTCTTTATCTCCTCCTAAAAATGTCTGGAGGGAATTATAGTGCTGTTGCTGGAAAGGCACTTCTTTTTTTTTTTCTGGAATGGCAAAGAAGGACCCCTTAGAGCATCCCCTTGTGCTCTGCTGAATTAAAATGTTGAATGGGGGGAGGGCCTCTGTGCAGAACGTGCCAGCAGGTGGCAGAGCCTCCTTAGCCTGAGAGCCCTCAAAGGTCCAGGAGCAGCTCCCTGCAGTGTGAAGTAGGTCCTGGGCCAGAAGCCACCTGTCTTGCCCCCATGTCTTTTATTCTTAAATAAGAAGTTGTCTCCCCATCTCCCCATTTAGGCAACTGGCAGCATCCCCATCACAGTGCGTCACATTGAGTCCATGATCCGGATGGCCGAGGCTCACGCCCGCATGCACCTGCGGGACTACGTGGTGGAGGATGACGTCAACATGGCCATCCGGGTGATGCTGGAGAGCTTCATCGACACACAGAAGTTCAGTGTCATGCGCAGCATGCGCAAGGTGGGTGCCAGCTTTGCTGAGGGCTGTAGCTCCAGCCCATACCCCAAGGGTTGGATTGCAGCATCCTTGCACTGCCCAAGCTGCAGGAAGAGACTTTTCCAAGGGGTGTGTCCTGCAGAGTCAGGCACTGAGCTCGTGTAAATGGAGTACTGTGAGTCTGAAGGCACTGCTAGGTGACTGCCCTTCGTATAGTCTGTGGTGGGGCAATATTTTTGTTGGGGCTGAGAAGGATGTGTGCCCCAAGCCTCTGTATTGAAAACACTGCCAGATCTCTCTTCTTTTTTTGAAACTTTCTCTGCTGTCTTGGCACAGCACTCCCACTCCTGCTGCTGCCAGGTGATTGAACCCAAGCAGGCAGGCAGTTTCTTCACATTTTTTCTAGGGCTCCTTATGGGACAATTAACCGCAGGGCAGTACTTACCGTAGTTTAACGCACAGTCTGCCCTTTTCTCTGAGTGGCAGGGGCTGGCTCCGAACAGCTCTTGGCTGGCCACAGCCTGGCATTTATCCACTCTGAGTGTCTGCCCTCAGTCTGGGCGACTCATGGCTTCTCTCTTTGGCTGGAAATAGCCAGCCAAGTGTGAGCGTCTGCTGGGGAGGCACAGGCCAATCTGGGTTACAGGAAGCTGCTCAGTGCCATCCCCGGGGCTGTCCCTCCCATGGCAGCACACCTCCACAGCAGCATGCTGCCAGCCCTGAGAGACTCCAGGGCTAGTGGTGATGACCCTCCAGAGATGCCTAATGGGTGTAAGAGCAGGCAGCAATGGCTTGCCATGGCTGTCACAGGGCTGTGTTTTAACTACATGTGAGAGAGGCAGTTTGTCAAGGCTGAAGTCCCTAAAGAGTCAGTAAGGGCGCAGGTGACAGCACTGTCATGTGGTTCCACTTGGGCTCTGTGGGAGTAGGGGGTTGGTGGGTGTTGAATGCAAAAGACCACAGAGCAGCACTCCCTGACCCTCTTATCTCATCCTCCTTCCCAGACGTTCTCCCGCTACCTTTCATTCAAGCGGGACAACAATGAGCTGCTGTTGTTCATCCTGAAGCAGCTGGTTGCAGAGCAGGTGATGTACCAGAGAAACCGCTACGGGGCCCAGCAAGACACCATAGAAGTCCCAGAGAAGGACCTGGTGGATAAGGTACAGACTTACTGTAACAAGCTTATCTGGGTTATTTCCTCCTCTCTGCAGCCTCTGAGTCAGAGATATTCTCAGGCTTGTAACTTCCCTCCCTGAGTTATGGTACCAGAAAAAAAAAAGTGTTAATCATTTTAACCCAGAATCAGGACTGTCTAGTCTGTCTCTGCTCCTCTCTTCTCTGAGAGTGCCATATTCTTCCCTCTCCATTCTCATGCACCCCCATAAAGCTTTGGGGTTGGAGTGGTAAATCCTGCAGTACTACTGGTGCTTTACAAGTGAATGAGGACACCAGTTTGTTCTCTGGTACCTGCATTTGAAGAAGCAATGACCAGAAAAATTCTCTGCTTGTATGAACTCTCACAATCCCTCCTGAGGCTCACCTTCCTCCTCCTTAATGCATCCTCATCCTAGTGAAGGGGCTGTGCTCCTCTCTCTGCCTTTTCATGCAACATAGTGACCTTGCTTGGCACTAAAGCAGTGTTTGATTCCCGG
This sequence comes from Ceyx melanurus, assembly GCA_024611195.1. Classification (NCBI taxonomy): domain Eukaryota; kingdom Metazoa; phylum Chordata; class Aves; order Coraciiformes; family Alcedinidae; genus Ceyx; species Ceyx melanurus. Next base: position 22,460 of record JANHGL010010300.1, read on the forward strand.
GTTGCTGCTTCTCTGCTCCTTGCATCAAATGTGCAGAGCCACCAGTTCCGTGTTGGTAGTGTAACCACCCAAGTCAGAGGTCTTCTGCAAAACTGTGTCCTGCTGGGTTGAGGTATCAAGGGTTTTTGGATAGTAGTTACTTTCTAGCTCTAGTGGAAATAAAAGGACAAGCTGAGATCAGGCAGATGCTGAGCCAGCATCCTTCTTGCTCAGCTCAGCTCTGCCAATGCTCCTTTCCTACTGACCTGCAGTCTTCCCTGCTACTGCAGTTCTGATTCCTGCTGAGCAAAGCAGAGATTGCTGACTGTCAAATTTTATGCAGCCTCTGCTATGGAAAACTATATCTTCTTTTCTTTTCATATCTTTTTTTTTTTTTTTTTAATAAATATTTACCTCTTTTCCCTTCTCCTCCCCCTAGGCTCGCCAGATCAACATCCACAACCTCTCTGCCTTCTATGACAGCGAAGTGTTCAGGATGAACAGGTTCAGCCGGGATGTGAAGCAGAAATTGATTGTCCAGCAGTTCTGAGGCTCGCAGCAGAGTTCACCACCTGCTCCTGTGAGATGAGACCTCTCTTTTGCAGCCCTCCCCAGGAGCACTACAGAGATCACAGCCCAGAGGGACTAAGCTGCACATTCTCTTACTTGCTTTGTGCCTTATGGATTAAGGGAGTGCTGAGCTGCTAAATACCTTGTAAATAGAACAGACTTAAGTAGTTAAATGCTCAGCCAAGTCTGTTCAGCAACTTTGTTCACTGTTTTGCCAGGTAACTAAGCACAACTGGGAGAGAATGGCTGACCACATAGATGGGAATGTTTGCTGTTTGTTGGTTTGTCACTAGTTGTTATGGGCTCATCTGCAGTAGGGACTGAGTGGGAGCATTCAAAAAAAGCATCAGTCTGCCTTATCCACGCCCCTTGGACTGCACACACCCTCAGGGATTCTTTTTTCCCATCTCTGGTGACTGTGCAGCCTGCTGGGTGATAATTGAGACTGCTTTCAACTCTCCCTGCACCAGCCACTCAGCTTCAGGCCTTTCTGCCTGACACTTGACATTTCCCCAGGTGCCCACAGGGATTGACCTTGTGCTTTTGTCTTTTAAGGGGGGTGGAGTGGGTGGGAAGAGAAAGATGAGAACTGAAATAAAACATTTATAATAAATATTTCTAATATTAGTGATGATCTGTAGAAGCAGTGAAAGTTCCTTCAGTATGTGCTGGAGAGTGCCCACAAACATTAGGGAAGGGGCTTCCCCAAATTTAATGGATGTTTTTTCTATGCAGCTGTCAGCAGATGTGAATTTATGGCTGGATCAAAGTGCTGGCACTTAAACTGACCACCATCTCACACCCATGTGTTAAGGGTGAAGTGCTTGTGATGCTTTTCTGGGGGAGTAGCAAGACCCCTGAGCTAGAGGTGTTCAAAGAGGACAGGATGGGTTCAGAGTTCATGTGCAATTTTCTTACTGTGCATTTTTAATACATTTGGTTTTTAATACTTCTGTGTTTCCTCCTCTTTTGGAATTCCTGCAGCCACAGGGGAAGGAAAGGCATAAGTGAGCAAGCTGTATGCTGGACCAGCTGCTCAGCAGCTTGTGGGGCTGGGTTTGAGTACTAACACATCCCATGGTTGCTCTTCAGATTACTAGAAACTGCCAGTGTTGGTCTTAGCTCTTGCACATCTTCACTTTGTATAGATACCAGCTGTCCACAGGGCAGTGTCATGACTGGTGCCTTTTCCACCAAGGGCCTGTCTACAGTGGATCTTTCCCATCTTGCCTGCTTATTGGAGCACCAATCCTGCTGTGGGACTCTCTCCTGGTATGTTAGTATCACTTTGAGGCTGTCCTGTCACAGTACCTATCTCCCACCTCCCTTTCCCTCTCTTAGGTTAGAAAGCCTTGATCCTATGCCTTGGTTGTCCTTTGGATTCTGGTCAGGTAGAAGCAGTAAACCCTCTCCAAGATGCAGCTGAGGTCTGCAGTGACCATGCTTTGACTGGATAGACTTAGGGGATCATAAGGCACCTTCAGCCTCCTACCACCCGTGCTTGAGAAAATGTGTGAGCTGGCTGGTGCAATTCTGTGCTGGCCACACAGACCTGTCCCCGGCTTTCAACACTATGGGGTTTGTCATGGTGATGTGCATGTGTGTGTGTCCTCTCAGCCTGGTTGTTACTTGGGAGCTGGCAGTGCTTGAACCCTGCTGGGGGCTTAGCACATGATGGCCTGAAACTGGCTCTGCATGTTGCCTTTTCTGTCTGCCAGCTCCCTCCTGTGTATTTGTTTAACTGTTTTGGCTGGTTTGTTTTTTTTTTTTCCTTCCCACAGCATCTCTGTCTACCAAGGCTTTCTGCAGGGAGCCCATCGAGACACTTTCCTGCAGTGTCTTCCCTGCATAAGCTAGTTCTTTGCCCCTGAAAGCGTGCCTGCGTCAGGTGTGCACCAGGGATGGCAGAGCTGCACATGGTTTCTCAGGTCTAGGCATTGGCCATTGGTGCCTCGCCTCCTAGAGGGCAACATCCCTGGGGAGGACAACTGCCAGCACTTGCCAGCTGTACCCAACTCTGTGGTAATTTACATGCCTGGCTGGGGAAAGTGCTATCCCTGAGACAGCAAAAGCAATAGTTACAAGGGATGAAACGCTTATCATGTGAACTGAACACGTATGGTACAGGGATGAGTGTTTTTCTGTCATGCTGGAGAAATATAAAATGCTTCTTACACACTTGCAATCTTCTGAAGCCTCTGCTAAGCTTGTAGTAACCCACCCAGAGTTAAATATACGGTCAAGCATGTCCCTGCAAACCATGAGAGGAGACACGGGAATGAAATGGGACTCCTGGTTTTCCCAGCTCCTTGCTGCTGCTGGACAGGGTGTTTGACAGTCACCCTTCAGTTTTGTCCTACAACTTCCACCTCCTGTGCTCTGCTCCCACTGCACTTGGCCCACAGCATGAGCAGTAACAACAAAGGGATGCCATTGTTGAAGTCACTTGTTTGTCACTTTGCTCACTCTGCCTCCTCCCAAATCCTCTCTATAAAGGCAGTTGTGCCCTCCCACCTTCTTGTGTTGCCAGCATCCAGCAGAGCAATGAATTCTTGCAGCTGCGCCCTTGCTAATGTTGGCATCAGCCGCTCTGTGGAGTGTTAATGCCAGTCTGAAGGCATGTTCTTCCTCTCACAGCCACTGAGCTTTTCAGGTTCCCTGGAGCAAGCTTTGGCTGTTGACAGCATCAGGTGTCTAGTCTGAACAGGGGTGCAGACAGGGGTGAACACAGATGCTGCTTTGAACAGGGACTGCCTTGCCAGGGGCATGTTCCAGCCAAACACTGCAAGGGTTTTACCACAGGTCTCTGGAGATCAGGAAGCCAAACAGTGCTCTCGTAAAAAGGAGCTGCTCCCTTGACAACCCTGAGTTTAGCCAGACTTGAGCACGTGGCTTCTTTCTGCTGTGATTTGAACATTGCGCACTGCCTCTGACAACCTGGGGGAAATGCAACGGTCTTTGGGAGGTGAGGTTTGTATGTAGCAGGCTGTGCCTGGGCTCAGACATATGCTGATGAGGGTGCTCCTTACAAAGCAGACAGGGCTTTGTGAAGCCAGGCAGCATCCCTTATAGCAGTTGTTTCCCCCTTGGGATTGTAGTTGTTGGCAAACACAGTGTGAGTCTGGCTTAGAAGAACATCTTGATTTGAAAAGGGCCTGATGGGCCATATCCTGATCCAGATTAATTTGGGCATGCTGTGTGCACACTCCTGAGCCAACAGAATGGCTCTCGGCATCTTATAAAAAGCTGTTTGACCATAGCCCAGCACAGGACATGTATAGACACACATACACACACAAACAATGCCTACACACCTGCTTCAGGTAGGTGAGCAGGTGCCTGCAGGTAACCAGCTAACATGTGAGGGTGTATGACCTGGGAAAAAGGGGGAGACAAGCCCCTTCCCCTCCCTGCGAGCTCTTTCCTACCTATAGACAGGGTTTAGAGTCTTGACAGTTTCTGCTTTTATTGTGATCATCAACCAGCACAGTACATCTGCAAGTCCTGGGATGTATCCAGGAATGGATATAATGGCTGTTTCTGAGTCTGTTTGTCAAATGGCAGATGCGCCTTGAGCAGGGAAAGTTCTTCTTCCAGTAAGACCTTTTTTTTTTCCCCCTCAAATTAATGCCAAAGAGACTTGGAAAAAGTAGCACATGCAGCATTTCTGGACCAGCAGTGTTCACTTTCCCTCATGCCAGACCTTGTCTGGAACCCGCTCTGTCCATCTCCTGTTTGTTTACTAAATAGCTGTCTGGAAACCAGTTGACAAGAACTTTCCCAGTGTAACTGTGCTCAGGATGTAGCAGTTGTGTTAGATAGTGTCATCTTCCTGCCCTAGAGGAGGCCACCTACTGGGGTTCAACCAGGAGGGTGGTTTCAGGTGCCTATAGCTCTGTCTTTGTTGACCTTGACTGACCTGAGGACCCAAATTCCAGCATGTCGTTGCTGAGCTCTGAAGACAGTATGGAAATATGTTTACAGAAGATGTGCATCTACAGATACAGGCAACTCCCTGCAGACAGCTACCCCTCATGCCATGCTGCAGGGAAGATGTGCTCTGAACTTCCTAGTATTTTTCCACCTCCTCAAATACTTTTCTACTGCAAAAGGCAGAGCCAAAATAAGATCAGGCTTCTTGTGCATTTTGTATCTATTATGCAGTTCTTGCTGCCGTGACTGATTTAATGTCTCTATTATCACAGGGCACTGGTCTGACAATGACTCCAGCCATCTAGCATGCTCCTAGGCCACAACTAAAGGCCTCTGGGGAGCCTCAAGGGGCTGCTGAGCACTGCATCTTCACAGATAAACCTCCTTGGAAGGGGATTGTCTTCCTTTCTGCTCATTTTGCAAGTCACTTCTCTCTAAAGCTGAGATAAAGCTTTGATGGGAATGCAGGAGAGGGGCCAGGTTTCTTCTCTGGGTTATCTAGTGCCTGGAGAGATCTGAAAGTAACTGTCCATTGTAAAAGATTCTGAGGAGCTTCAGTCCCATTAAACAAGATGGAAACACAAACATAGGAATGCCAGTAGTCCCCCAGAGCTAGTGCATAACTCTCAGAGTCAACAGACACCAACCCTCCTGAGTATAGGTTGCTCCCCCTACTTTGAAGAGACATCCATCCTAGCTTAGCCAGCTCTTACAGAATGCAGAGCTTCTCTGAAGATAACACTGGGCTTTTCAGTTTAGCAAGGAAATGTATAAACCATCTCTGGGTTCTTCCCAATGAAGATACTTCATTTACTGAGGAGTAGAAACTCCCCTCTACTTTCTCAATATATAAAGAGAGAGGCTTATGATAGCAGGGCTCTCAGGGTACTAATAGGCCTTATCTGCTCTAACTAGGTTCACCTGGGGCCTCCACCCATACCTTTGGTCTTGGTACTCTATTTAAGTTCAGTCTTGGGGCTCCCTTCTCTGTCTGAACTATAGATGTTGTTTTCTAGCTCAAGGTGTTGATTGCAGTCCTTCCTGCTTTGAATTGTTATCCATGGACTGCCTTCTTGACCTTACTTTGGTGCTATTCTAGTGTTATGGAACTGCCAGGTGATCATTAAGTGGTGTTTGATCATGGTTGTCATTAGCAGACCTTGACCAGCTTCATCACCATGAGCTTCTTTGAGTATCTGGCCTTCCAGTTGAATCTGGTTTTCATCCCTGAGCTGCTCTGTTCATCTGCCTTGGATACTGTGGGGGCCCTCTCTTGCTCGCTGTTATTGTGCTCAGCTTTCTAATGTGCACTCCTCAAACCCTGTATAACAAGGGCTTGGCAACCACTTATTTGAGCTCAGATCATACACCTAAAACAAGCAGATGTAAGACTAAACTTCCTGGCTCTACTAAGCTTTAGCCTGTGTAACCTTGTGTCCTAGTAAAAAGCTGCAGAGGGCTTGATATTTGCCTGCTCTTATGATGTCTACTTTTCTATATTTCTGCAAATTTTCCATCCCTTCCAGAAGGGCATTTGGTCTCTGCTTAGGTTGAGTTGATAAGCTCAATATAGAGGTAAGTGTGCTCTCTGAGCTGTGCTGTACAGCTGAAATGATATGAATAATCCATGACAGGTGTAGTCCTTTCTCCTTCCTGTCTGGGAGCTCAGTAGTCATCTCTTGTGCAAGTGGAAGACTGTGCCCATCCCTCTGCACACTAGCTCCAGCGAACGCCATGTCTGGGTTGCTATTCCTTTTTAGTGAGAAGCCTCACCCCCTAGACTATAAGGAAATGTGCATGGGCTTTCAGCTGGAGAGCTATCTGCTTCCTTGCCCCAGGTGGCTCTGTTAAAGGTTATTCTGGCCCCTTAATCAAATTCACTATATCTTTGTTTTCCTCTGCCCTCTAAGAGTCTGCTGAGGTTTGCTGTTAGAGCCTCCTGCGGGAGAAATGCCTTACTCTTAATGCAGCAATCAACTGCTTCAGTGAGGAGAGAAAGGTAAATCTTGGAGGATGGGAGGCAGCAGGGGCATATGGAAACTAAGAAGGAAAGTACAACTTTGTGCTTGCTCTTCCACTGCACCTTACAGCAGGGAATGGAAACAAGCAGGGCTGGATAAGGGCTATATCCCAGGTGGGCAAAGGTGAGCAGCTGATGCAGAGAGATTAAGAAAGGCTCAAAGTTATACAGCAAATCTTGCTTCTGGTCTTTAAGTACAGCAGATTCTGTTCTCTTCCATTTACACTGTATCCTGGATGGCATTAATTGCTCCAGGTCACTCCTTGTGAAGAGTTTATTATATGTTTTCTCCAGAAGAATTTTGGATTAAAGCAGAAACTGTGTGTTTTGGCAAGAGAATAGCTGTGTGCCTGAGCTACGCAAGAGTAGAGTGGGTACCGGCCCCTGCTTGGTACAGTCAACATGTTTCACAGTGTCCCTGTATTTAAAAGGCTAAGTCAGAAAATAAGCTTATATAAAGCTTGTTGGAGGCTCTGAAGTAAATTCACATATGTTGTAACAAGGGAGAAGCTAAGTCATTATGCCTAAGGAAGGAGGAGGGGCTGGGCTGGGGAATTCTCAAGCTTTTCTCTTTGGAGAGGAGGGGATGAGATGCCCAAAGGATGCACAGCTTCATAGAATATAGTGTTATCTTGCATGGTGTGGCACTTTGTATGCTGTCAGCCAGTCTGTGTCCCAAAGAGCCAGACATGGAGGTAATGGGACAGTCTGAAAGTGGGTTTTTCCTTCTGATCTAAGAAAGGGCACAGATCCCTTTTGGTTGGCTGGACAATGTCACCATGCAAAGGAAGAAGGGTTAAACCCTTTTCCTGATACTGGTGACTGCCAACACTTAACATCTGACTGCTTATTTGTTTTGCTTATTGTTTACTTTCTTGATCTGCTGAGCGAGTGCAATAGATCATTTTCGCCTTTGTAGATGAATTCAGGTTTGCTGTATTTAGGAGAATAAAGCCTCTTGCCATCATATTTCAAGTTAATATGTTGCTTGCTTTTTTTTTTTAACTGGAGTTTCAAAATAAGTTAAATTTCTGCTGAGATTAGACTTTGTGGTTAATTTATTTTTAATTATCAAGTCCTAGGCAACAAATTCCTTCCCTTAGCTATCACCTCATTCCTTTACCTCAGTAGTATTTGTTGGGAAGTCTCTTGGAACAAAAAGTGACCCTTAAATTGAAATTGGAAAGCTGTCTGAATTTCCCAAAGGCAAAAAGCTGTTAGAGTAACTTACAGGGGGAGGTGGCAGAAGGATTTTCAGTTTTGCCAGCCTGAAATGCACACTCATTTTCTGATTCTGCCTAACAGACGTAACTGTGAAATTGAACAATTTTAGGGAAGAACAGAAAAACCCAGATAATGGTAGTACCAAGAAAAAAAATTCTGAGCTTCTTTGAAGCAGCTATAAAAAAGCATTTAGCACAATTGTTAAGCCCTTTTACCAGTGCTCTGAACATTGTTGGAGAATATACACCAGGTAGGGAGTCTGGAGGAGATCAAATGAGAAGTGGCAAGCCTTTGACTATAAAGCTGTCAATACCTCAGAAGAGAGCCAAGTCAGCTGTACCCATTCCAGGGAGAGTAAAATGAAGAGACAATGGCTGTGCCAGGTTTAAGTTCATGCTGTTTTTAAAGAGAACTGGTGTTGTCCATCTCTGCTGGCTGCTTTCTGCTCTGCTGGCAGCACTAACCTGGACACCGTTGTTGCCACAAATTTTATTTCATTGTCTTGCCCAAGATATATCTTCACTTTTCATAGTCCCCCTTTGTTGCTTGGTCTCAGATTGATGTGTAACGTCAAAATAAATCCAGGGAACACCATGAGCCTCATAGAAAGTGTACTCGCTGCCATGCCCTCGTGTTTTCCTTCCCTCTGATTCAAGGCCGTGTAAGACACGAGGGTGTTTTTACACTCCCTTTGATGTGACTAGGCTGCTTCAGACACTGGATTCAGTTTCTAAGATTTGGGAGCTGGATGTGGCAGGGTCAGGAGATCTGAAAGGCTTTTAGTTACCCACTTATAGTAAGCCACCTGCATGCTAAGACAGCCAAATTACCAGCAACAAAGTGAAAAATGACAAGAGCATTCATTAAATGCCATGCTTGGACTAGAATCAGAGTGCACTGAAGTGTTTTTATCTCATCTAATGGGTAAGTGACAGCTCGGTAGTTCCTGCTGCATTTCCTGCTCGGTGGGGGCTGGGGGCTGCATGCTGCATTGATTCTGGGATGAAAAGGACTTTCAGAGCACTGGAAAGATGTGGTCCAAAATAAGTCAAAAGTGAGTACTTTGATTCAAGCCTGCCAGCTTTGCCTTGCTGTGCTGGGTAATGGGTGCGGCCAGTCTGTTACCTGCCCATGTCGTGCCCAGGGTGGCTGCTCCATGGGGGCAGATGATGGAAGCAGTGGGCTGGCAAAAAGATGCAGACAATGGCACAAAGGGGTGTTGAGTGGCAGTGTTGTTCTGGTAGGAGCTGTAAAAGTCAGTATGGATAATCCTGAGTACCCTTGGCTGGCTGTTTGGTTCACTATAGTGTTCAGGGGCTTTGACACATGAATCCTTTCTTTAGTTGTTGAAAACTAGCAAGTTTGTGCTAGGTAAATCACCATCAGTATTTTTTTGTTCTCAGGAGATTCGCTCTTCAAACAAAGAAAAGGTTCTATTTTTACAGGAGGAAAAAAAAAAAGAAAGGCTCTGAAATATTTTTAGTGAACATTTACATGAGGAATAAGTATGTTTCAATTTAAAATCCTGATCACCTTCAGACCTATGTCCTGTCATCTCAGTGACATGCCCTGTGAGAGACATGGAGTGCTGGGTGTCTGGCGCAAGCATTGCAAACACAAAGATACTTTGAGAGGCCATGACAGTGTGGCTGCTGCCCATTTCAGAGCTTGCAATACTGGATGTTAGCATCTCCTGCCCAAAGGATTTCAAAGCAACCAGCAAATTGCTTTGAAACCAAAGAAAAAGGCTCCTAGGCTCTGCCTTTGAGGAAAGCTTGAGAACATGAGCTGAATGCCTAATGTGAAGGCACTGAGATGCTTTGGGGTCCTTTGGCTTGGAGTTATATTGTGTTTGCAGCATTGTGGTGCTTGCAGCTTGACCATCTCAAATATCTGGCCGAGACTGGACCAGGAGCTGCACAGCTCCTCTGAGGTGGCACATGCTGGAGGCCTGCAAGAAGGAAATGGGAAGACCACAGCTCATCCAGCTGGAGAGAGGGGTTGAGGTACAGGGAGCTGGCTGGCAGTTCCCTTTCAACTGCTGTGCTGTTACAAGATCTGTTGAGTCTTAGTTCTTGGACACCTGTCTGACAAAGACCTTGCTTGAGTAATTTACTGTAATATCTTGCCCCGAGGCCACTAAAGATGTATTTAATTTGCAATTGAATGTAATTGGAGCAGTTGGCCTTGTTGCTATAATAATGATTTTCAGCATGATACTCAGCGTGTTTCTTTACTGTGCTACCCATCAAACCAGAGACTGCTCCAAGAGCAAAAAGTCCAAGCACTGCTGCCATATCCAATCTTTTCTAACAGCCGCAGCAGTTTGCACAGCACACTTTGCAGAAAGAAAGGCACAATGAAGGGGGCATCCATTGAGTTAGTGTCACTGTGACAGTGTCACATATGCTGGGGACACCACAGACGTTTTCCCTAGCAGCTGTTGGAGCAGGTGTCCATGCTAAGGTAGAGGCTGCACCACAGACACAGTTTCAGGACAGGATGGATAAATGGGCTGACAGGAACTTTATGAAGTTCAGTTAGATGTTCAAAGTGCTGGATCTGGGGAGGAACAATTTTGTTCATCAATATATGCTGTGGGCTACATAGGTGGAAAGCAGCTTGACAAAAAGGGACCTGGAGGTCATGGCGGATATCAAATTGAACATGAGCCAGCCATGGGCCTTTGCCTCAAAAGAATCATAGAACGGTTTGGGTTGTAAGGGACCTTTAAAGGCCAACTAGTCCAACCCCCTGCTGTGACCAGGGACATCTTTAACTAGATCAGACTGCTCAGATCCTGGGCTGCATTAAGCGAAGTGCTGCCAGCAGGTTGATGGAGGTGATCCTTCCTATCTACTCAGCACTGGAGAGGCCACACCTTGAATGCTGTGCCCAGTGCTGGGTTCCTCAATAAGAGAAATAGATATATTGGAGGCAGTGCAACAAATGGCCGCAAAGATGATTAAGGGACTGGAGCATCTCGCACATAAGAAAGGGATGAGCAATCTGAGGCTGACTTTTAGCCTGGAGAAGGCTTGGGATGCATCTTGTCAACACATAGGAATATTTGAAGGGAGGGTGCAAAAACAAAAGACAAGCTCTTTCTTTCCACTGTTGCCCAGTGGCAGGACCAGAGGCAGTTAGGAGCAAACTGAAACAGATTTCCTCTGAAGATCAGAAAATGCTTTTTTTTTTTTCCTGTAAGAATGACTGAACAGTGGCACAGATTGCCCATAGAGATGATTGTATCTCTGACCTTGGAGGTACTGGTCATGGTCCCGGGCAACTGGCTGTAGGTAACTTGCTTGAGCTGGAAGGTTGGACTAGATGACCTCAAGGTGTGGGGAAATGAGGTTGCCCTTGGGGTGGTAAGTTTTTCCAGGTTATGAAGTAGAGGTGGTAGCTAAGGGATGAGGAAAACACATGGGTAACTGAGGGAAGGTCACGGGAGGGTTCCTGCCGGGCGCCAATATTTTGGCTGGCGGGGTGCTGCCCTCGCTGGGGTTTTGCTCCTGCTCCGGCCTCGTGGGATGTCGCCTGGGGTCCGCGGGTTCCCCCCTTCCCGTCGCGGGGGCTGATCACCCACTGCCGGCGCATTCAGCCACGCCGCCGGCACTCGTTGTGAGCGCCCGGGGGCGGCGGCGGCGTTGTGCTGGGCCCTGCAGCCGGGGCTGGCTGCTCCGAGCTGGGCAGTGCCGTGCTGGGGGGTGGCGTCTCCGCAGACAGAAATTAGGTCCTGAGAATTTCAGTAATAACATTGAAATCACTTACTTTGCATACAGAATCACAGAATGTTAGGGGTTAGAAGGGACCT